>JACDJE010000033.1:2419718-2539774 GCA_016647715.1 Pavo muticus | reverse complement strand
TTTTTTGGCGGGGGGGGGGCACATTTAGTAAGTCCACAGAAACCAGCTTCTGGAAACATTCATTGAGAGTTTGAGTAAGTGGTCGGAATAGACAAACCAGGTCTTTCTATCTCATAAGATCAGGGATTGCGGTATTTTTATTACCTTATTAAAAGTCCAGTAACGTATGTCCTAATACATAATACATACTTGTTCACCACTGTATTTACATTATTTAAAAAACAGTTTGAATATTACAGTTCTGTCAAAGATGGAGCTCCACCTGGTTATATGGAAAATCACAGTTCATAGATTGAAGGATTAATAAATTGAACTTAATGAGATGCTCTCCATAGGGCAAATTTTGTTACACGCAGAAACATTATAGTACTTTTGCCTACTATTGATGGTGACTTGTTTCATTTCAATTTGGATGCAAGATTTATTTTTTTCACAATACAGCTGTAGCGGAAATGCTAAGTCAGGGCCTGAACCAGTGATTGAGCACCTGGTGGAAAGGCAGGGCCAACCCAGGGGAGCTCAGCTGCATGCAATGCACCTGAGTGACTGGAAAGGGTGCAGCCAGGATCCACCCCTTCCCAGACCTCATTTAAGGGTTGGCAGTGGAGGCAAGGGTATCTCCCTGGAGATCCCTGTGTACCTGAGGTGTTCTGAGGGTAAGCAGCTTTTTCCCCTTTATTTCTGTGTTTCTAGCTGTTGCATTTAGGCAAGTCCTTATTTGTTGCAGCCTGGGGCCTTGCTGCTCTGCTGTCATTGCTGTGCTTTCCATTGTGTTACAGCAACTTTCTGAAATTTTGTCCTGGTTCTGTGTTCATAACCTCCGAGTTCCCTATGTAGCTTTTATTGCAATTACAGTGTCTTTCATTGTGTGATCAAGTGCAAGGATACTTTTCTATCCTTGCAGTTCAAAGAGTTAACTAATCCTCCTTAATGGCACTGGAATTTTCAAAATGCTTCCTGAAAGTTAAATGAATGTTTAACTTTACATCTGTTGAAGTTAATCTTGTTTTAGAAAATCAAGTTACATTGCTGCTACTGCACGAGAGGTTCCCTATGTGGTGGTTATCTCATGTAAGGTGTCTTTCTTGTTGAAGCTCTGGATTATTTAGTATGTGTTTTCTGAAATAAAGTAACTTATCAACTCGAGATTTAAAACATATTTTTGCTTATGAAAATGTACCAGAAGTGAGTGCCTAACATGGACGTAGCATGAAATTGCCTGTTAGGAATTTAGGTCATTGTATTTTCATTTATAGCTGTATGTGAGTGTTTAATAGCCTTTTGTGTTAGGAATTGCTGTTATAGTCTTAGTGTAGTCATGCCTACTCATCTAAAAAATTACATAAACTGTGACATCAGAACTGTTATTTTTTTGAGGCTACTTACTCTACATGGTTAATGTTGCAGATTTGCAGTAAAGCCCATGTTAATCGAGCTGTTGGGTTGGTTTTTTTGTTTGTTTGTGTGGTTTTTGTTTTAAATCTTCTTAATTTTAGCAGGAACACTGTAAAATATGATTCTACATCTAGCTATAATATTTTTCAATTATATAATAGTTTTAATATGGAAAGCCATCTGGCTCTTTGAGAAAGAGGTTTCTTATGTATGTAACTCCTTGCATAATCATTCTAATAGTTCTTGTTCTGGTTCATTCTCTTGTATATTTCCAGCCAGCTCTTTACTTAAAAATTGGGTTGTTTGTTGCTCTACTTACTTAAATATCAGCATGAAAATATCTATATTTATATATATTTCTATTCTTTTGCCTTTGTGTGGTAGTTATTACCCTTCATCTTCTGAGAGAGAACTTTTTTGTGCGGAGACTTCTAAAGTGGCTTATTTGGGGTTTACAGTGTATTTACTCTAAGCGTTATGCTTTGGTGATTATGACATCCCAGAATATCTCCATAATCTTTTTTCAATATAGTTTGTTAAAGCAATAATACCCATATCAGATATTGTGAATTGTGGTGTATAGAGATTTTAAAATTAAAAGTAATTCCTGGAATTTTTCTTATTATTCTTGATTACTAACAACTGTTCTGTTAATGGTTTTGATGTTAGTACAAAAATATGATGAATTGTAAGAAATCTACTATTTATATGATCTGCAAATATAATCTTTACCTGTCAGATAAAGGCAAATTTGGAGTTATGAAAATGAACTGGATTTCAAGCTCCTATCACTCAGACTTCTCATTTTGAGAGCAATGAGATGGATCATTCCCCAAAGGCTGCTGTCATTTTGGCTGCAAATGATTTTCTCTATAATCCTTTTTTTTCCTTAAAAATTAAAGCCTTGCGCTTCTGTTAACCATGTTACAAAGTCTCCCAAGGTATTTTTGATAGCTAACTGCTTGGAGCTATTCTCTTGAACGTGAATGATAGATGGAGTATATGTGTGAAATACTTATGTTTGTGCAGACACAAATATGCATGATCTCATTTCTTTTCTTTAATCTTATGTCATTCAGTTGTGGATTTCTTTTATAGAAGGTCAGCTGTATTATATTTGTTTGTCTGTAACAGCTCTGCTCTAAACAAAAGCAAAGATCTGCCTTACAAATCAGGAATTAAATATCTCTCCATAGACTACTCTTTCTGAATATTTTGAGATTTACCACTTATCAATTCTGAAGTGTATAAATGCTTTTTCATTTGTATAGATTTCAATAAATGGATTTATTCCATTCTAGGAAACATGGATTGTGAAAACAAACAGAAAAACCAACACAGAATTGCTTTACAAGTTCAATCAAAAAGTATTGCTAGATATACTGTTAGTAAGCATAATTTTCTATTGCCGTGAAATTTGGCACACTTCCATTTTTGTGCTTATTATGTTTTGTACCATCACAATGAAATCAATGCCCAATTTTAAGATCTCCTCCACCAAATCATTGTTTTCATAATCTCTAATAAAGCTTAGCACCTCACAGCTTGCTGAGGTCTCCTGTAGATTCCCAGCAGTGGCCATATTATATATGTACAGTTACAGAACCTCAGTATTCTCCACAGGCTGTTTTTGCTGGTGTTTGATCCAGGGTGTGGTTTCTGAGCTGTTGAGCAGAGGGAAGTGAAAAGTCAGGACATGTAAATACTGATATTCCGAAACTTCACCACATCTTCAATATATGGGATCTTAAGCTTTTTTTTTTCCAAATGTTTCCTTAGAACATTATTTTATATTTATAAATATTTGTATTTACATTTAAATACATAAAAATTATATATACGTGTCTAGCAGTTTAAATTTACAGATGACTAGATGTATACATAAGTGATGTTCTAAACATATAAATACATAATTATATATATGTAAATACTAAAGTGTGTACAGTGAAATAGATTTTTTTTTTTTTTGGTCCATGACTTAATTCTTGTGCCAGAAATTTAAATGACATTTAAATTGTTGAAATTTGTGATTGATATCCTCTTTATGATAGGGGATATAAGAACCTTTTTGAAAGGATTTTAATTGTTTCTGTTTTTAATGTTCTTAAGGCTAAAAACTTACAAATCAGCCTATTACGAAGCTGATCATTTTTTTCTATGACAATGTGCTCTGGACTTCAGCTTGTATAGTTCAGATTATTCCAATCAGTAGGGACTTGCAGGATCAAACCTATTTCATCTCTTTTGTACTGTGTTGATGTAAAAATGGGTTGCTTGTCTTTCAGAATAGGCGAGCAAAAGAACATGAAGCAAGTCAAGTATATATGTTTGTTGTGAGGACTGTAGTACTGTAAAAACATAACTGAACAAGTTTGTTGTATTTAAGGCACGTTTTTCCTCTCTAACCAGTACTTATTTCTTTGGTTTTAGTATTCATAATGTGAGCCTGAAAGGCAAGCTTATGTACCTCATGGTTTTCAATTGATCTAAAATACATTTGTCATCTTTCTGGTAAAGAGGAAAATTAGAGCAGTACTAAACTATGCCTGTTTGGATGGTAGACTGGAATGTATTGTGAACTCCTCAGTTTAAGGGTTTAGTTGGCTTGTAAATACGGATTTATAAGGAGAAAGCCTCTGCTAATGACTTTTTGTTGCATTTAAAGATTTTCTAGTGAAGTCAGCACGCAGTTTATGACAATATTTTTTGCTCAGCATTGGGTTTTCCAACAAATTTGGTCATTCAAATGATTCTGAAGGATTTAATGTAAGAAGCTCAACCTTGCCTCCTTCAGAAAATAGAAATACACAGTATATTTACATATTGCTTTATAGTGAAAATAAGAAAATCCGCATAATTCAATTGTGGGACTGAATGGATTAGTAGTTGCATAATTAATGGCTATCGACTAAGGGCAAAGATTTAAATGCCTTCACACATTTTCAAGACTTCAAGGTTCAGAGTAAATTGTTTTTCTTGTTTTTTCATTTTCTTTTGACAGGCTGCATTGTGCAGCTAGGTAAAGATACCGTTAACTATTCTGTGTTTCTCTAAAACACAAAGAACTGAGCATTGCTAGGTGTAAAGGGCAAAGTGAAGAAAAACAAATTCTGAGTTGTGAATGTCCCAAAAAAAGACAAAAAGACTGATATCCAATAAACTATTTTTCTCATCCTGTAACTTTAGTATCTATGTAATGTGTGCTGAAGCAAGTATAAGAGAGGAGCCTAAATGTCAAGTAATTAAACAACTTTCTCAAACATGAACCTGTAAGATGGGACTTTGTTCTGTTTTCTTTAAGAGGAAATGGAGTTAAAACAGTTATAACCTTGGCATAGGGGAATTAATGAGTGACTGAATCAACAGAGCTTTGCTTCCCCTCCAGCCATTACCTTTCTAATCTGTAGTTAATTATGTCTTCAAAGAAAGAGTGGGTGTTCAGTCATTATTACCTGGCTATATTGAAAAAATGTTATCACTGTCTGGGCTATTATTTAACTTATATTTTTCTTGTTTGTCTTTTGCTTAGAACCATGTTTTTTACAGCTGATATCTTGTTTTTCTTTTAAAAATCTTGGTGTTACAGAACATTAAAGATCGCCTGGGGAGACTCCAGGGTCATATAGACATTATTCACAGCAAGAAGACACCGGCTTTGCAAAGTGCTACACCAAGGGAAACAGCAAATATACAAGACAAGCTGACTCAGCTTAATTCCCAATGGGAGAAAGTTAACAAGATGTACTGGGACCGACAGGCGTAAGTAAATTTTAAAAATTCTTACTTCTGATGACATCTGTTGGTATTTGGCTTATTGTTGGTGATATTCTTACTTTTACTGAAATGCCTTTAAAAGTTGCAAACCATAATTTCTTCTAACTAAGCATAGAAAACTTATAGAAAATTGCAGTTTAAGTATTTTTGTGGAATTGGGAGTATGCTGACCAACTGTCACTTGTATTGGTCCAAAACCTGGGATGGTACTGCATATGTGTTTGTGTCATTACAAATTTTGTACCTTTTTTCTGAGATAGTATCAGTTATTTTTTTTATACCTATACCCAGCACTATTGATATAGAAATCTTAACCTGTGATGGATGTAACTGAGTAAAATCCTTGTAATTGTAGGGCATTTACTATATCTAGGAGCAAATCTAACTGTATGTCTAAGGAGCATGGTTAATAGTGTTAGCAGCTCTGAATACAGTGTCATTTTTTTAAGTCTCCTTGTATATTAGCCATTATACAGTAAGGCGAGGCAATGAGGAAAAATACAGAAGGGGGCATTAAAAGGATAATAAATTAAACTGTGATCTCCTGCATGTGGTACTTACTACTTTATTTATCTTAGTATGTCGTTTAATAGTTAACAAATAAGTTTAGCTTAAATAAAAATCACTGTTTCAAACATTTGAGATATCGCAGAAAAGTCCTTGATAATTCTGAGAATGTAAACTATTAATCTGATACTGAAGGCACTTGTATATGTAGGAATATGTAGGAATTTCACAAGGTTGGCACTTCAGACATACCTTCAGGTAACTTGCTATTAAAAAATTCATTTGATATGCTGCTCCGGAAGAGAGCATTTTGAAATTTAATAGAATATCAACTTTAATTACAGTCTTGATAATTATTGCACTGTATAGTAGGAAGGGATATGAATCCAAACCTGCAAGCGATGACCAGAAGAAAGAAAAATACTTCCTGTGGACTAAGACTGCACTGATCTTGTCCTGCAGTCCAAACCTTGTTAACATTTTTAAACAAAGGACACACAAATATTGGTCTACAGCTGTCACTGCAAATCTGTGGAGGCATAGTCTTTCAGCTGTCAGCCATTCAGTGGCTTTGATTTAGATTGCTGGAGAGAGAGAGTAAAGTTTAAAAACAAAAGAAAGAAAAAGAGAGAATCATGGCCAAAATATGATTCAGTAATCTTCACCTCTGTTTTGTCTTGTAATTTTGAGATTCTAACATGAATATCACTCTTTTAATAATAAGCCTGGTTTTAGTGTGGGAAGAAATATTCTTCTGTTCAGCATGATGCCACGTACAAAAATTCTGAACATGTCAGAAGAGTCTGGAGCTAAACTGCTCACACAGATAGCAAAAGCAGGGTGTTTAGTGTTGTGCATTTTCCAGAGGTGGCTTTAGCTAAACTTGTAGATACTGGTCTCAGTACTTCAAAGACCAACCTCTGAGAAATCTTAAGATCTTCCCATATGCATTTTCTTCCACTGAAGAAGTGCTGTTGGCTGAAAGCTTGGTCCACTGACACTAGCAGTTGTCCTTTGTTTAGACTACAGTGCTATTTAGCCAGCAGCAGAAAAAATCAGTTAGTGTTTGTCAGTTATTTTTGAAGCCATCAGATAAAGGCACTAGAGAAGTATAAGATGTCATTTTTATTTCCAGCCTGAGTTTGCCTGGGGGTGTCATCCTCTTCTAGGATGATTGGCACCAACTCAAGGTGATGATAAGCTTGGCTGCTGCCCAGAATCACACCTTTTTTCTTTTAAATCTTTTGTTTGTAGTGTCAGTATTACTGTGTCGCTGTTCACTTGGTTTTGTTTGAACTCTGAGATGGTCCCTGTAGCTTCTGCAGTTTTCCGAGGTGCATTTGGACTGCACATGAATGCTTGGGAGGAGATGAAGGAAGACAATACAGCCTTCAGCGTTTTGCTTCTAGCATTTTGTGTCTGTAAGGGATTAAACTATCAGTGTAAATATTCCATTGAGACATGGATGAAGCTGTGTTTTTGAGATGCGTTACTGATGATGATCTTTTAGGACAGTTTTGGAAGTTTTACTGGAGCACTCTCTTGCTTTCACGGTAGTATGTGTAAGGGAAATATGCATTCCATGTTTGAAAGAGTCTAGGAAAAGAACTACCACCACTACTTGTTCACTTATGAATATTGGCTTTAGGAAATCAAAGAGCTGTAATAAAATTTAAGTCATTTAAGTAATTTCAAAGTCAGTTATCACTGTAATTGCTGTAACATAGAACACTTTCCCTTACCCTCTCAGGTACTAGCAGAGAACTTTCTCTAGATCTCATAGAAATCAGTAGAAACGCTCATGTTGAATACCTACTTTAAGTTTGTGTTTCATAAATAGTTGTTGCTCTAAAAGACATTACTGGAGCTGAAATGCCTGCTCTTAATGAAACACGGTAAGGAATATGCTCATTTCCAAAGTTTACAGCAATAGAGGCTGGTGTTGGCCACCCAGGACATCCTGGCATCAAACCCACAAGGAGAAATTCACTTATTTATACTGTTGTGATAGAGCAGTGCTAACATTTAAGGAAAGCAATGCATACTTTCTTGTTTTTATAATCTAATATCTAAATCTCTCTTTTTGATAGTCAAATAGGTCTGTCAGTGGGAAAAATGTTACTATACAGCTGTGTTCTTTTTGGTAAAACTTGTATATGAGGAATAGGCAGAACTGAAAATGGATTTTCCAGGTGCTTATGTACTACCTGGAAATCACAGGTATTCTATATGAACACTTGAGAAATGTTTAAGGTCAATTCTGAGGAACTTGTGGTTGTCACTTTGTGGAAAAGTGGACACATCTAAATCAGGTGTACTTTAAGATGTAGTGGAATGGAAAGAAAGGTTTGTACATTGCCATCTTGTGTGTTAGTGAAAGCCTTAAGAATTCATATTAAGCCACAGATTGTTCATTTGGCAGAGATGGAGTGATTGTTTGCTATTTGCATTATTTTTATTTACCTTCTCCAAAAAACACACAGGATTTTCATACAAGGAAATATGCCTCTGTCTTTATCTTCAGATATTATACTTTCAGCATTTTGTTCAGTAGTTAGTAATTGTAGATAGCACTGAAATATTTGAGACTTAGCTGAACACTTTGTTAGTGTATTCTATAGATATTCCTGTTATGTAAAATAGATTTCACACAATAGAAGTCCCAATTTACCTCTAGCTATTTCATGCTAAACTCCATAGTGTGCTCCTTTATAAGAAATCAAATTATATTTTCTGTTTTCTTTACAGCAGAGCACACTCCAATTTTACAAAAATTCACTGTAAAGCTATTTGAGTGTTTATACTCACAAATCCAGTTCTTCTACAGTCTTTAAAAACCTTGTTGTTTCACACTGTCACTGAGTGTGCTATCGTGCATTACCTGTAATTAAGTGTTGATACTGTATTTTCTGTAAGCTAACAGGAAATACTTGAAAGAAAAAGTACAAATTCATCAGAACACGAGTTTTCAGCAGACTAATGTTTTGACTACAGCCTAGATCTGTCATGTCTTTTCTTTTAATGGGAGGTGAATGGATTTTCTCTGTACAAATTAATTTCAGAACGTGAGTAGTGCTTGTGACAGATACATGGGGTGATTTCAAGTGGAATTTCTTTGGTCTTAGTTTTGAGTGCACACATTGTCTATTATGACCCTAGCTGTTTTCATTTATAACTTTAACCTGTTCCTTCATGACACTAAATTTCAATGTTGCCTTTTTTCAGTTGTTGAATTATGACAATACAGTTGAAAAGTTGTAAAGCAGATGTATGTCAAAGTACCAATAAGATTAACCATTTAGATGCTATGGGTTTCTTATCCTTGTACCAGAATTTAACTACAACCTCCCTTTTTTGCAGCAGCCTTAGTCAGTGTGTTTTTGAATTAATTATGAATATTTAAGAAGCAATACCAGGTTCCTATAGATAATGTACAATAATTAAATTTGTAATAAATTTATAAATCCAGGCTGGATGTGGCTCTGGGCAGCCTGGTCTAGTGGTTGGTGACCTTGCTGATGGTAGGGGGGTTGAAACTAGGTGATCTTTGAGGTCCTTTTCAACCCAGGCCATTCTATGATTCTATGAAATCTATACTAGAAAACAGATTTTTAAATGATTGTCTACATAATATCTTGTTAACTTAATGCTTGTGGAAGGACTTATTTCTCTTGTCAGGACATTGTGGCATAAACATCCTGAAAACAGAGTCTTGTTTCTGTGAACAACAGCACATGGTCTTTAAAAGTATTTCTTTCTAACATCATTGGATCAATTGAGTTCCTGAAACTTTTCAAGAATAGACCAACAATATAATAATTAAGTTATTCTATAGCTGTAGGTTTAGAGTTATAGGATATTTATATTTGAGCTCAAGGTAAAGGAAAAAAAAAAAAAATTTTTTTGAAAGTGAAATGATTTTACAGATAGTGGAGACCTCAGATATTTTTAGACTGTTTTTCTTATGGTCCTAAAAGATCTCTTTTATTAGTGTGCGGAAAACCAATTTTTGTCTTTCATGTCTTATTTAAGAAATATTTTCCAAGGCATACATTAGAGCCTAGACAAATGCTCATCTAATTAATCTGAAATCTCATTAAAATTAAATGTTCTGAGAGAGTGTAGGAAAGCTGATACCAGATATCTTTACAAAGCTTTTCTAATTCTGAAAAGATGAAAAGAGTCAAATGTCAATCTTTGTTATCTCAGAAGTACATTTTGTGAGGTAGTTTTAGTAGCTTTGGAATACTGATCACAGAACGGTTGAGGTTGGAAGTGACCTCTAGAGGTCGCTGGCTCCTCATAAGCAGGGACGCTTAGAGCAAGTTGCCCTGCTCTGACCAGGAGAAGATCCCAAATCTGTTTTGCACTATTACAGGTTGATGACTTTATAAAAGTGTCAGACAGCTAGCAACTTTTATAGTATGAAAATTAAACCATAAAGAACTATTTAAGTCTTATAAGACTGTTAAGACTAAGATTTTTTTTACAACAGTGCAATTAGCAACTATTTGTGGGTTGCCTTACCAATTAGTTGTTGATATTTATAATAACTCAATAAGACCTAATGAAAAAACATGTATTGTGCATAAGATTCTATTAATTGGCAGAAAAATAACTATTTTGTAGTCAGATTTCTAACCCATACCATGTGTTAAAATTACTGATAAATGCTGTTGAGTGGAGTGATAATCTGATGCTTGGAACAAGATAGGAAAAAGATTTACAGAGAATATCACTATTTTTCCAATGTAAGGTAACCTGTGTGTGTTCTGTATACATAAAGAACCAACTGCTGTTAAACCTCAAACTTGTTCACTTATGATATCTGAATCAGATCCAATCTTTGTGCTCTTTTAGTTGAAAATGTATGGCTAGGATACTAAGAAATCTGAATTAAGACCAGAGGACCTATTCACTATGTGACTCTCTTTTTAGCGTATGATATAAAATCTTAGAATAATATCTACAAACAACTGATGAGTGTAAAGCCATGCAAGTTTAACATGTTAAGAAAATCCCCTTGCTTTTGAATGTAGCTTTCTAGAAACATCTAGATGTCTGAAGATACCTTTCATGGCCTCAAGATCTTACTATCAAAGGATCAATTCTCATTCATCCTGTGCCAATCTTGCGTAGATTTCTCACTAAAGTGCAATTATAAAACTACATTTTAGGCCTCAATCCCCATCTGAGTGCCCACTTACATGGGGGGAAAAAAAAATTACTGGAGATCTCCTTTTCACCAAGCCCAGTCAGCATTTCTTTGTTCCTTCCTTACCTCTGACAAGATGAATAACAAGCATGAGTGCTAACTGGCTTTATATCAGTACAGGGAGGACTGCAACTTCTTGAAGGCAGAGGCATATTGAGAGAAATACAGAAATAAGAGGCTGCCTTATCTAAGAACATATGCTCATTGTATTTCTCTTGAGGTTGTAAGCCTCGTTGTTAGGCTTACCCTTGATTCTGGATTCAAGATGAGAGGTAAAACCAGGACAGATTATTTCATCCTCAGTGAGAGATTTCCTTTCAAATGCAAATCTGAAAATAGCCACCACACCTTAGTTATATGTGAAGTAGGCTTTTTTGCTTGCTGTCACAGAGATTCAGATGGTTTAGGTAGGTTTCAAAAGAGGATAAAATGGAAGCAGCTTATAATATTTGATCCTTTCAGACAGCAGTAGTTAATTTACTTCTATACCACACTTCATAGAAGTGCTTGGTAGTTGACTTAGCATCTAATCAATGCAACAGATGTACCACTTGCCCCCCCCAAAGATATCACACCATCAAGATAAGATATTGGTAGGTTTCACTGGTTCCTTAATTGTTTGCAAGCAGGCATAAAATGCTGTATAAGAAACAGGCATAATGTACAAATGCCTTCATTATGGGAAGTCTAGACATGGTTTTGTACCAATATTTGTAATGTAGAGAAACTCAAAATATATGGGAATATTTTTGTTGTCTAGATTATAACTACAAAGATTTAATTTACAGCATAAGCTTAAAAATGCTTTTTCCTTTTATATGTATCTATTAAAATGCCAGTTCTCATGAGCCAGTGTATATAAGACCCTCTTCTGAATGGAATAGCTACAAGTAAAATTTAAATTTATTTGCTGAAATTTAAATAGTGAATTTGAGCCAGAATGGAAAATAAAACTTCAGCTTTTGGAAAGAAAGACATGTTTATTAAATCTAAAACAGATTGTTTTATAATTTATTGCAGACAGTTCTTGAAATGGGAATAGAAGGTATTTGTGAAGTAGAATGAAGGGGAAAACAAATAATTCAGAATTCCTTTTCTTAAGTAGGTCTGATTATCTCATCTGAAATAGCTTGTGTTTATTCTGTCCATGAAGTGTTTCAGCTGAAAAAATATTCTGAATGTTTGTCAGCCGCCCCTAAGCCTGACAATTAGCATAACTTAGCATACTTTACTGTAAAAGGCTGAGTGACAGAAATGCATTGCATTCATACAAAAATCAATTGTGGTGGCTTTTTCTGCTGTACAGACTAAAATAAAGCACTTCTCTGAAAAGTCTTAGAAATGTTACAGCTTAGTCGTGAATATGTGAGCTTCAGAACTATGCAAATGCAAATACGCATTAAGACAAATACGGCCAAAAGCAAATAGACTCTGGTTGTAAACTGTCTTAAGCTTTTGTGTCAGATACCAGAAATAATACAACATTGTAGTTAGTGTTAGTGTTCTAGCGAACAGACAGCTGAAACGCAGGATATACTTGCTTTAGGGACAATACTATGTTAGTGCAGCTAATAATTTCACAGATACCTCTGATTTATATCCAGCCTTCTCAGACCACTGACAAGCTCATTCATTCTTAGCTACATCCACTTGTGTAAGCATAACCTATGAGAGGTGCAGTATATCCTCAGGACTGATGTCTTACTTCTGATGACTTCTATTACTTTCTGTAAATGCAGGCACTTAAGGTACACTTTCACTGTTATTGATTTGTTAGATTGAGATGTGCAAGCAATTTTTAGCTAGTTGAATATTTGGTCAACTGTGCACTGAATGAGGAATGATATTGTAAGAACTGTTGTTCTGTCCAACACAACAGATGTTCTAAAGCAAGCTCCTTTGCAGAATTCCCTTGATACTTAAAGAATTACTGCTCTTTTGTTGCCATGGTGCATTGTACACTCATCTCTAAGTTCTTCCCGAAAAAGCATTTTTTGACGGTAGATGGAGCCATCTTTTAACATCTGTAGCTGAACTCAAGTTAACAATTTTCTGTTTTAGACAGTTTTTGTCACAGTATACGGTTTCTCAGTTGTGTTTATATTGTATCTGTCATCTAATAAATATCATTTTCACTTTATTCTTCCCAGGCAGTTTGACTTTCTTTTTTGTTCAGTGTTTTGTACGGACTCCTATGTTTCAAAGAGTAAAAGGAGTGGTCTGAGTAGAAAGTAGAGATTCTGTGGTAGTCATTGACCTTGGTAATAATAGTTTGAAGACATAGGAAGTTCAGCCTTCCATCCTGGTGGCCTTCAGAAACTCAGTGCAGTTGATCAGATTTCAAATTTCTTCTTCAACAGCCAGTCTTTGTATGAGGTGTTTTGTGTAAATTCTACTTGATGCTTCTGATTTGATCTGGAAGAGCTGATCAGTACGTGTTTGCATTGACTTTTATAGCACTATATATGCTGCAGATTGCTGGAGTAGTCTCTTTTCCAGAAAAATTTGCAATCTATACGCTTGACTTAGCCTTTTTATTTATTTGGGAATTCACGGACAGTGTTTTATTTATGATAAAAAAAGAAACTTCCTCCTTAAAGTGAAGTATTCCAGATATTTTCTCCAAAAGTAAGCAAAATGTCTGTTTTCTGTTTCATATTTTGAAGGAACTATATGGTTGAACCTCTGTAAATAGCTCTTTCTAATATTCTTTGTCACTTCCTGGAGTATATTATTTTCTTTTAGATTAGACTTGAATTCTAAGATATTTTGTCTGATCTGTAATTATCTTAAGTGTCCATTTGCTTTTCCAGTAAAAGATGGATTTGTTCATAGCATGGGCTTGAAAACATTCTTTCCAAACTTATACTGAAATAAAATTATTTTTTTGTTCTCTATAATTATGTGTGGTATCACTCTGGAAAATTGTGTTTTAGTAAAAATGTCATTAAGACCGGGAGGCAGTTCTCTATCTATTAGAACAGCATGGTGATAGTATAAGATCATATAGTTCTGAGCAGATGATCTTTTGTCCTCAAGTATTGTATGACAGCAGCATAATTAACAAGAAGTGGGTGCCGAGGTTTGAAAACAATAAAAAAAATTCACGTTTCTCACAGTAAGAAAAACATACCTGTATTTTAGATTAATGTGTGTATTAACTGACTGACTGGAATACAGATGATGAACAAAATGGACTATAGTGACTCCATTTTTTCCTGAGAGGGAGAGTTCATTTTTCTCCCCAGCATGCAATTTTCCGAAAACCTGGAAGAGCACAGTTACCTTTGAGATTGACACCTTCCTGTTAGATCTGGTTAAAGTTGTCTGAAGAAACTAGAAAACTTATTGTTGGAAACAAGTGATGGACAGCACAGTCACTTAAGTCTCATTTCCTTAGGTTAAAAATAGAAAACATACTAATAAAAGGTGTATAAGTGTGTATATATAAATACAAATAAAATGCTTAGCCTGTTAGTCATAATGAAAGTCACTAGAATCACTTCTGGGAACTTATCCCTCTGATTAGTCCTTGCTCCTTAGTTTTCCATCTGTTCTGAGGTACTCATTAAAATGTTACGTAAGATTTAGCTGTGGTGATATCTAGGAGATTTTAATTCCCTTAATGTCATGGAATCACAGACTAATTCAGTTTGGAAAGGGCCTCAGAAGGTTGTCCAGTTTAACATCCTGGGCATAGCAGGGTCAGTGTGGTCTAAAAGGTTGCTCACGGCTTTGACCACACGAGTCTTAGACTGCATAACCTCTTGGGAACCTGTTCCACATTTTGACTGTCCTCCTGGTGAATCTTTTTTCCTTATGTCTTTTCTGAACGTATCATTTTGCTCTGTTGTCTCTTATTCTTCTACCATGCATCCCTGGGAAGCCTGGCTGCTGCTGCTGCTTGGGGAAAAAGGAGGAAAAAAAAAAAAAAAAGCCTTAGGAAAAACAGCAACAAGAACAATTGCTTAAGAATTGGATCGTGGGGGTTTGGGATACACAGTAGTCAGTACTGGCTTTCTGACACTGAGTAGTTCAGGTTTGGGGTATTAATACTTCAGTAAGATTACAGTTGTCTTGTTCTAGCTTGTCATTTGCTTCTTGCTTTCTAATGAACTGTTATTGTATCTTAGTATGGAAATGACAGCTGGCAGCAAATAATGTTAAGTAATCTGCAGAGTTTCGAAGTTTTGCTGTTTATCATCTTTTTTTTTTACTTTGAAATATTCATAAGTAATCAAGGTAAGATGCCTCTTCACATATTTTACAAATTTCACAATTAGAAGGAACAAATATTGAGAATAAAAAACAATACAAAAATAACAGACGCAAAGCCATTCCTAATATTAAATTCCTGTGAAATATGGTTGCTTTTCTGAGGTTATATATAAACTCATCTGTTCATTCACATTGCAAACTGTCTCATGATGATAGGCAGACTTTTAAATACTTTGTCAAAGATACCAAATTGCCTAGCTATTTATTCCCTTTACCTGTCATACTTGGGGGGAGAGGGGGGAGCAACAATGACAAACTCAGTACTGTTTTGACATGATAGGAAATAGTGCATCCAGTGGAAAATTCTGCAGAGAAATCAGGACTTACTGATATTACTATACCACTTTTAAGATCTTTGGAGTCATACTCAGAGACTGCAGGGAACCTTCCAGGTGAATGTCTGGAACCTGCTTGATATGGACCTATAGAATACATTAATAATCAGAGGTTATTGTTCTGTGGTCCTGAGGTATCTGCCTGCTTTATTTAACAAAGCTCAATTTCTCAGAACTTCTAAATGTTTCAAAAGTGCTACAAAAAAATCAAACCCCTACTTCTCATTCCTCTAAAAATGTGAGTGTCAATTCTAGCTACACATGTTTTAAGAAAAAGGCTTCTTACCCCTCATCATTTTATTCATACTTTTTTTGAGCATGTGAGCTCTGTATTGGCAGCTCTAGCTGATACTGTTCCAAAATGTTTAGTGTTCCTTCATCAATATTCAAGAAAGGGATGCCTTCTACTGTTTTTATTACTACTTATTGTATGGTGTTATGTTTGGCTGTAGGACTGCTGCTCTTAGCCATAAATTTCTTTCCTAACCCATGATAATGTACATAGTTATAAATATGTACACCTATCACTGTATGTGTTGTTGTATAAAACTAGTCACTCGGTTTTAGAAGTTTTGCCAAAACAAAATGAGCAAACACTAAAGAAAAAAACTGACTATCAAGAGTTGCATGTTTTCTCTGGAAGCATGGTTCCTGAAAAGATAACTAAAGCTGTAGCTGAAGGAAGTTCTCAATATTCTTTTAACAACCATAAAATTAACAGTTTGTGGTACATATTCCCCAAAGTTAAAGGACATGCTTATATTTCTCTTATCAAAGAATAATAAAAAAAAAAAGCCTTTAGAATAATAAAACAAGCTCATTTTAATGAATTCTAGGATTTGTGTAGTTGGTATTTAGTCACACAGATTTCACCTGTTATTTCAGAATTTTATGCCAAAATGCAGGTGCCTCTATGAAAAATAAAAAGCAAGAAAAATTTGAACCCATTAGCTCAAGAGTTTAATAGTTTAGGGTCTCAGGTTGGAAAAATGTTTAATTATAAATGATTAGTAATTTTAGCTGAAATACTAGTTGTTTAATAGAAGCTTTATATAAATTATTAGAGCACTCAAAACACAATAATGGCAGTTTCTTTCTTTGTATTAATAAGGAATAAGCCAAGCAGAATTATTTGCTAAACAACCGAGTTTGCTAATTAGCATCAAAAAGTCATTCAAAAGTCATCAAGACTGAAAATGATTTTAAAGTATTTAAGTATTTCAAGGCCAGACTGTGTTCTCTTGTAAGTTTAGGTACCGTTAACTCCTCCCAAGCGGTACTTATTCGGAATCCAGGCATTAAGTCTTGGTACTGTCGGACAACTCAAGACACGTCTCTCTCTCGTGAGAGGCCCTTTCCCTTGCTTTCCTGCAAGGTGGCGCCATAACAGCGCCCGCGCGTTTAGCGCTGCGCCGCCGAAGAGGCGCGTTACTCCTTCTGTCAGAGCACGAGGAGCCCTCCGATAGGCTAGGAAGGTGGGGTAAGGGGTAGATCTGAGAAAACGCAATTCTCTTCCTCTGATATTCCCGGGACTTTGTGTTCTATGGGAATGTAACGAGGGCACTGACTGCTTTTAAGCTGACTTTTTTAAGCTCTCCTATCTTTCCTTATTTCTATTTTACATTAGATTTCGGAATAAAAATGAGAGAAAAAGAAGAAGGGTTGGGGGCTTACATTTAGGCTTTTATATCATGGAACAAAGTATTCCTGATTTTACTAAGCAAGCTGGCTGTCATAATATTATTTTTAGAAACCATTATTCTAATAGCAAGGAAAGGAAGTTAGAAAATGTAAAGCTCTAATACAGATACCCCAAGCTCAAGCACATTTTAATTATGACTCCTTTAAGCATCTTTCTTCTTTCACTTTGCACTACAAGCAACTATACAGTTTCTGTGTTGTCAACTGCAGCATTTGACAATGTGGTAGATCAGTGAAAAAACAGAAGGCACAGAAATATGTAGCAGCACAATGTTGTATTTCTGTATCGTGAGGGTGATTAATGGCAAGCGCTGCGGTTTGCCAGTAACAGAAAGGAGCAAATGTCCCTGCATTTCTGCACTGATACTCTTTAGTAGACACTGTGGGAGACTGCAAGCCTAGAAATAAATTCCTCTAATAACCATGAGAGTGTCTTTGTCCCTGCAGTGCACTAAACAGATCAACTGTTCTCTTTACTGTCTTCAGATCCTCTGGCACGATGGTAGTGCCTGCTAAACTACATTTCTTCTCCTCCTTTCCAATCTTGATTGCACAATTGTTTGGTCAGTTCCCTGAGTATTCTGTGAACTGATGCTGCCTATGCTCTGTAGCAGGGAAAGCCTTGCTTCCGAGATTCCTGCCTCAGAAGTACCCTACAAGCACAATGAATCCTAAATATAACCATAGTTCATGGGCTGGGGAAATCTGACAAGTAGGAATTTTCTCCATCCTCAGGGTACAAGGGGCCACGCAGCTCCTGTGATATATCCAACTTATCTTGAAGCTGGACTTTGCTAAGAGGTGAATTTTTCTCTCATGGGAACATGTAAGTATGAGATTCTCTTTTCTTCCAGACAATAAAAATCTGCCAAATGTCAGAGTAGGATGTGAAATGGGAGTTTTCCAGTTCAGGAACACAATAAGTTTGCTGTTATTTCTTTCTTGGTTTTCCTGCCTGAAATCCTTTTGTATTATGAAGTTGAGAAAGAAAGCCCTCAGCACTGGGGGCGAGGAAAATCCTGATAGTGGAGAGTGGTGTTCTCCTGAAAGCCTGACAACCCATTCTGTAATTTCTTTCCCCAGTGAGTTGCTAAAGAGCCAAGCAAGAGTACAAATTACTAAATGGTCAAGAAAGATCCTTTGATTACTTCCTAATGCAAAGGAGCATTCAAAGTTCTGCCAGACATAAGAGGAACTTCCAGCAAAGATAGTTACAAGGAGCTAGCATGGAAAAATGTTAAGGGACTTTGAGCCCTGAGATGGAAACGTAGCCAGATATGGGTTTATTGGCGAATGCTTTTTCCATTATCTGTACCATAAATCCACCAATGTTATGTGTGATGAACCACTATACATATCATTTCCAGCCTCAGATTCTGTATTGTGCTCAAATTTTTCATTCAAAATAATTTAAAATATATATATTTATTTTTGAAGATTAAGTAATTGGTTTGCAAAGAGTGGTGTGTGATATTCCCTTTTTTTTTTCCTTCTTAATTTTCAAACAATAAATATGAGAGAAGAAATTTGAGGCAATTCTCAAGTGTTTCCTTTTCAAAACTATGAAACTTTCAGAAAAAAAAATGCACATGCATAAAGTACTTTACTGCCCTAGTGTAATCTCATACTGTAATAACATAAGGTCTTAATGGCATATACTGAGCTGTTCGTGATATATTTTTTGCATCTCTTGGAAATGAAGTTAGATTTGTAAACAGCACCTAGACAATTGAATAATAAGTCTGTTGGGGTTTTGGTGGGGTATTTTTTGTTGTTATGAAAACAAGAGGGTAGTTTTCCATACTAGATTGATAGATCTCTAGTTCCAGGGCAAGAAAATACAGGGGCTTTGCAAACACATGCCTTCTGTGCTTCTAATGCTAATTCTTCTCTTTCTTATTGTACACTAAATCCAAATCAACTTCACAGCTTTCAGTGGAGTTGCACTACTATAAAACCAGTAAGAAAAAGGACTTTAGAACTGATCACTCTTGAACAAGATAAGAATCATTTTGAAACAAGTTTTTAATTTCAACTGGTGGTTTGTAGTGCGATGCTGTACAATCATGTATGGAAGCATTTATAGAAAATTTATAGGAAGAGATTTGTGAGTCAGTTTGAGTTTCGAAGTAAATTCCCACCTGGATTCACACTTTTTATTTGGCTGCATTTACGGGCTTCTAGTACTGTAGTAGAAATCAGCAGAAGTTACAGATGATTTGTTTTTTAAATCGAGTCTATGCCATTCATTGAAGACAGCAATCTGACAAAGTCATGGCACCTTATGTGATAGAAGCCGGATAGAAACTAATCACAATTATCGTGTCCTTTTTCTTCACGAATGCAGGTTGTCTCAATAACTGGTTAATGTTCACTCTCTATTCATCCCTCGCCAAATGAGCTGAAGCAAGGAATAGATTGACATAATTACATAGAAAGATGACATATGTAACGTTAAGAGTAATGGTTAGGCATGTTTAACAGTAATGTAGAACATTCTAGCCACCATTTGAGCATTGTATAACATGCGAAGCCAGAGCAGGAGTGTAGTCAGCAGACTTCTTTGCCCTTTGTACTAGCAGAGATGATAAACGGTGATACTAGGAAAATGCTGAACAGACTCTCTGATTTTTCCATGGTTCTGCTGGGGATTGAGGAGGTACACATTACATGTTGCTTGTAGAGATTATCGCATGGTTATCTCTGAGATGTGGATGTTTCTGCAATCTTGAACTTGGTTTGTCTGTGAAATGAGTAAGAGAAGGTTGCATTGGAAAAATAAAAAGAGCTATCAGATGCCTAATAACTTTCCAGGATTTACTATTATCTAAGGTTGTTACATTGTATAAACTTGCAATTTTGCAATGATTATTTTGTATTTTACTTTTAAATTGTCTGGTGTATTATAAAGAAAGAAAAAAAAAAATAGGCTTTCCTCTACTAAAATATTTTTTCTCTTTTATTTTTTAATAACATAGAACAATACTATTGTCTTCCATGAGACAGCCAGTCAGGTAATCTTGTTTTCTGCAGTCTTTTTTTTTTTTTTTTTTTTTTTTTTAATATGCACTATCCTTTCGTTTTTATCACCTTCATAAATCCTGGGATGCAGTCAGGGTTGCTCACCAGTTCTAAATGATTACAGGTTATTTACTTCATACTTTTTAAGAGTGCCAACTGACAAGGTACTACACATTCGTTACCTGTTTTATAACAAGGGAACAACAGTTGCTAGCAGAATAGCTTTGTTCTATTCTGCTTTGATCCTAAACAATGAGAAAAAGGCCAAGAACAGGAGCAGGAGCAAGGGGTCCTTCCCGGACATGAGCCACCTTCAGGTACATATGCCTGGTCCTGTGGGGAGGGCTGTGTGCAGGGGTCCCAGTGGGGCGTCTCAGGGCCTACAAGAGCTGTTGAGACCAGCAGAGAAAGAAACCACTCTGCTGTTTCAGTGATTCCCACTCACCTGTAGTCTTGTATATTCTGTTCTACCATTTTTTGTGAGCGTTTGAAAGAAGATGCTGTGATAGTATATTCTTGTCCCTGAGCTTGGTGGCTGATGAAGGGAGATGGCAGAGGCCTGACCATAGCCTGAAGCTTTCAAACTATGAAGACCATTACAGGACAATTGGATTCTGTAAGCTTTTTTACGTTTGGTTTAATTTTTTGCATCTTTCCCACATCTTTATACGTTATGTGGTGACTTAATCCCAGATACAGCTGACTGCTAACAAACACAGGAGCCTCTGCAGATGGGCTATTTCTGTTTGACTAACAAAGGTGGAAGGCTGTGCAACATATGTCCACCCTGGACTAGGCCCAGCACCTTAGCCTTGACAGTGGTAAACAGATTTAATTTTGCACTCCATCTGTACAAATCTCTTACAGTTTGGTTTTATGTTAGTACAGTTTCAGTCAGAAAGGCTGGTTTACTAATCCGGCATGATACATAGATTCTGAATGGGAAGCCTGCATTTCTGTCCTGTGCTTTTACTGCATCGCTGGTTTTGACACTTTGTAGTAAAAGGCCTAAGAAATCGTGACTACAGTGATGTGACAATCCTCAAATTTAAGCATTTTCTCTAGTCAGCATTTTTGTACTTGAAGTATGTTTTGAAATGTAAATTATGCACTGAAGTAATCTGTAAGTACCATGCAAAGACGGAACAATTAAAATAAAGCTTTTATATGTGTGTATATACGCTCATATATATACATGCACATTACAGTGTACAGATGTATATTATACATGCACAGCTAAACTATTCTGTGCATACAGCTGCTGTATTAAATTGCTGTTTTAAAAAAAATGATACCAAAAGTTTGCTTGAATTTGCATAGAAGTTGTTATGGAGATTTTACTTGTGAAAATGAAGAATGTAACAATTAGGATTAAATATGATTTTAGGGATTCTCATTTGAATGCTCTTTCAGTATTGGAAGTGATATAAATGGTGTGTTGTGTATGATTTCTAGTAATATACAGCTTCTTCTGCCATCCGGTTTTCTACTGAGACGTATTTATAGTAAGTAGAATAAATTAATTACAAAACCATGTAGTACAAGGATGTAATTCCATCTAGTAAAACCCCCTGAAGTGAAGCCTTGAGTTGTTTGCCATGAAAGGGAAGAAAAGCATAGGTAAGTAGACTTTGCTGCTGTGTCAAAACTTTTCCCTGGGGGTGATGTCCAAAAATAAGAAAGATCATTTTATTAGTCTACAGCTTGTTTTATTGTGCCTAATCCGAGCAGTACAGAAGGCAGTAGGATTTCTTCTACCTTTCATCTTCTTTCCTCTTTTTTGTATTTGTGTGTCTAGAAATGAGCAGCACCTTTTCTTCCTGCTTGATTTCATGCAAGCCGAACACCTGCTCTACATCTCCAAGCAGATATATATGAGTCATAACTTTGGAATTTTAAACACTACTTTCTTTTAATTTTCATTTATTTATTTGTCCTTCTATTATTAAAGGCACAATAAAAAGATTACTCTAAGCAAATATAAGGCAGATATTGGGGTGGCTGCAATATTTTTGTCTGCATTTATACAACATGTGCATAGTCAGCTATTTCTTCTGCAGTTATGCACCACTTTCATAACAATTTCAGTCTATTCTGTACAGATGCTTTGCTGTAGAAGCCCCATCAATATTAGTAAGGTTGTTAGCTGAAGCAAGAATATGGCTATGACAATCACTAGATTTACCTGGGACTGAACCAGAAATAATCAGGGCCCACAGAACTAAATATATAGCTTACCACAGCTTCATCAAAAAGAGCTGTTCTTTCTCAGTATAAAAACCTTAGCATGTTTTTTCCCATCTCAATTTGAGTGAGATTATATACATGGCAGAATGCTACATTGATCCCCAGGAATTGGCACGAGCCCAAGAGCCTGTTTTTTTTTTTTTTTTTTTTTTTAATTAAGGATTTTATTTTTGGGAAAAATCTATTTGACTGTCATCTTGTAAATTGAACTGTGCATCCCTCCTCCCTCCTGACGGGAAGTTGCTGTAGCTTAAAGAGCTATTTTGCTGTCACTCCTTTATCCACTGGGGAGTGTAGCTTTGTGTTTCCTAGTTACAGGAGGAAGGGAAATGTGGTAGCTGTGGAGAACTTGCTGCAGGAGCTTCCACGACAGTTAGCTGGATACTCTGATGAGAAAGAGGGGATTTTCAAGACTTCATTTTGCACTACAAATAAAGCAAGGGGAATCACACAGTCTTTTTGTGAAAACCTATTTCAGCGCTGTTTTCTACTTCTGTAAACTCTGAGCAGCATTAGAAACAATTCTCTTGCTGTCAGTTGTGATAGGCCTTGTACCATTGTTGGGACTGAGATGTCGGGTTGTCTTTTGGGGAGATGCTGTCATCTCTTTCTGATGGCTGAGTAGGCTGCTATTTTCCTCTAACTCATGTATCTGGCAACTGGATCGGAAGAGCTGGAGGAAGTCTGTGTTGCGGGGCTGGAAGTCTCTGACATGCCAGCCTCAGGGTAGAGTAGGAAACAGAATTAATAAGGGTGGGGGACTTATAGCCTTTGTTGTCTGTCTTGTAATACTGCTCTTTTTAATTGTTGCTCTTAAGAGCATCTCATTTTTTCCTGTGAAAGCTGGGTTGTTTGTTGTGCTAAATGTTAATAATCACTTCATTCTCAAAAAGAGGATTAGTATTAAAATAGATAAATCTGTATTATTCCTGCAGAAGCATAGCATCTTTCTTTATATGTTCTTCACAGCTTTCCTCAATATTCCTTCCTACTTAAATGTTCTTTTCTGTAAATTTAATGAAATAATGAACATTGCTGCAGTCCAAGCTATCTAATTATGGTGTCCTGAGGAAAAGGGAAGACTTTCATAGAAGAGTTATTTCCTTATTCCAATCTCCTTAATTTTATGGGTAAATTACAACGTCTACATTAGACTCAAATAACTCTGTGTTCATGTCTTGGACCCTGGACATTTTTCCTAGAAAGAGTTTTATGGCACAATAAAGCTGTAGTCCCCAGGGACTATATCAGCAGAAAGAAATAGGCCAAATTCTATTTTTATTTGTTTGGTTTTTTTTTTTTGAGAAAGAGTTGTACTTCATTCCAGAAATGTTCCTGGGCTTCATCTCTCATAGTAGTTAATGGTTCATTTGCCAAAGTGAGGCAGTAAAACCCCTAGTACTCTTAATGCTGAAGACGCACATCCAGAGTCAGTAGGTGCTAACACAACCTCATCTGCATGTTTCGAAGACAGGAAACTCCATCATGCTGCCCAACTCCTTCTAGTAATAAAATTTCCATAGCTTTCTGCTATGATGTAAGACTTAAAGGATTCATAGCTGTGAATTTTCAAACCAAAGTAGGTCTCTCTAAAGCTTCAGAGTGAGTTATGAAAACTTCACTTGGAGAAATACGTGCTATAGACACTCCATATAGCATCATGCAGCTCTCTTATTTGTTTACTGAGAAGTGAAATAAGCGTTTTTAAATGGTTAGGCCACAGTAGCAGTGGCAAAGTATGGACATTTTTATCAAGTCTGTTTTAATGTATCTGACAATTCAATTAACAATTATTAACCAACAATATTGCTGGCTGAGACACTTAATAACAGGAAACTAACTGTAAATACTTGGAAATCTATCTTTTCCTCTTCTGCATAATTTCGTATGCATGGAATGTAGCTGTAGTCCTTTTGGATCGTAATTACATGTTGTTGTACAGGAAAGTAAAGGTTATTGTATTCAAATCAGATGAAAAATGAATATATTAATTACATTACAAAATAGAGCTCTAATATCTCAATACAAAATTTTAATGAACCAGTAAACAAGCTTATAATATTGTTAGGACTAATTTAAACACTGCTAATCCAAGTACACAGATATTCTACAAATTACTTCCTTTACTGTGCATGAATAAATGCTTCTAAATTGAACCAGTCAGTTTAAAATGATTTTTTTTTTTTTAAGCTCTGTATTCCCAAAAACTCTCAGAGTCCTAAAGGACTGACATATGGACTATATGTGAGATAAAAGTCTTGTAATATTTGAGCTCCTTTTCTCTGATAAATGGACTATGTCTGTTCAACTTCTGTTGATTCTTTCTGTGTTGCTCTGTTCCCAAAAGACTAGATTTCTGTTTAGCTTCTGCATTCTAAAACATAAAAATGCAAAATTTGGTTTCGGGTAAGAGATAGCTGGAGCCAGAAATGATATTAAACATACCTATTACAGTCTTAATCTGCACAACCTTACAGTCTTATTTCAGTAGTACTCTGATTTTTTTTTCCTTGGTGGTTAAAGAAAGGATGTGCAATTTCTTAATGTGATGCTGGCAGATTTTTTTGTTCCTAAAACAGATAAAAGGTTTTGCTTCTCCTTTAACAGTTGTATATCACATCACCACCATACTGTTGGACTCTTCTCTGCCTAGAAAAAATCATGAAGGCAAAAAAATCTTTGCATCCATTTCCCATGATACAGAATGGGCCATAGCTTCACCTGAACAACTTTTTTTTTTTTTTAAGTGTAAGTTGCAGAATTTGTGCTAGCTTCACAGCTTTGTTATTGCTTGAGATCAATGATAACAAAGGGAAGCATTATGTGAATGGTATTCTTTATTAAACCTCTCTTGAACTCACCTGTCGACAGAGTTTATGCTTCTGAGAGCTGCCTCCAGAACTGACAGTTTTTCTGGAAGTGATTCCATCCAGTCATTCTAAAGTTGCCTGATTGAGTTAGATCAAGTGGTACTGCATATGCAGACTTGCATTGCTAACTTCTTCCTTGTTTGCACCTTGGCATGATTTCAAACAATCCAAACATGATCTGAGTTTATAAAAGACAATTACGCTATCCATTGTTATTTCTATTTAATGGTAACAAGTTAAGCCTTCATGCTCCCTGCTCATCTTTAGCAATGAATTAGATGCAGGTACCTCTTTCCTTGCCGGGAGGAATTTGTTCAAGTAGTCCATGGGCAAATGATCTTTGGTCTCCAGGTTTGGCATCAGTATGTTGGATGTTCAGATTGTTTTGTAATTTTTCTTTAACTTTAAAAAGTAGCACGTTACAAATTGTGTAAGAAAGTATTGTGTCTGGATTTCCCTTTTCTGCACTGAAAGCCAGCTAATTTCTGAAATGAGTGCAGCCAATATCAGAATAACTTCTTAGCAGTCTATTAAACAGGAGTGCTTAGGATGCTATAAGATCTGGATCATATTGTTAGATTGATCCTAAACTGGAGGCTGAAAACTGTGTGCTCCAAAGCATTGTGAAGAGGAGAGTTTTGAGAGCAGTCCTGCTTTAAGTAGTGCACGAGGTGACTGTACATCCATGGGCAAATATTCGAAGGAGAAACAGGAATTACTTCTCAGTACTTACAAAATTCCTTTTGTACCTGCTGAATATGTTTAAGTTCACAACACCCTGTTTTTGTATGAATTTGAACTCTTTATGAGCAAAAAACTTGGGCTAGGAAAAGTAATAGATACACAGAATTCACTTTGTCCTTTCTGTGCCAGGTTCATAGAGCAGGAAGAAATGTGAGTGTTTCCTTTGGATATTGCTAAGGTTGAGTATCTGTGCTATCAAGGGAATCAGCAAATATACATGACCCTGCGATGTCAGTATTCCTATATTTAGCAAGCACTGCATCTATACTGTGTTTATATGAATGTAGATACTTATGTTATCTGATCTCTAAATTGACTACAAAGGAAGACTAAAATGACTAGGTGGCTTTCTGACCTCCACTGGAGTCCATTTCCTCAGACGGATCTCATTTGCAATGAAGGTAATCCTCATTTTGTGCAGTTTTTGAGTTAAAAGTTTTTACAACTTAATGATCTGGAAAAGTCTTGGCATCTTGTCTTCCTGATCAAGGTTATTTGTCAGTCATCCTTCCTTGCTACAAAGCTTTGTAATCTGGTGAATGGATGATTAGAAATGTGATATAAATAGTGTAGTATATACCTTATGTGTAGTCATATGCATGTTTTTATATGATTAGAAAGACAGTATACATAAACATATATATAGTTTGTATATGAGTATATATATAATACTAGATACCATAAGTCCTGCTTCTGAATCATTCAACATCATTGATGTTTTATGCCTCTTTTTTAAGTATTATTTTTCAATTACGTATATTGTAAACTCTTGATTGCACAGACTATCCAGTTTCCAGGGGAAAATTCTGCTTGTGCCCCCTGACCTCATGCTCCGCTTCATGTCCTGCCTTCCAACAGCCAGACAGTTCTTCTTTTATCCAGAGGACAAATGGAAATGAAACAGTGGAGGTGGAGCTAATTAATTGGCTACATCCTAATTTAATAAGTACAATAAATTATAAATTGATAGATTGCAAACTTACAACTCTTAGGTTAACTAATCTAATACAGGTAACTTTTTTTACCTCACTGTTTGGCCCTTTGTGTCTACATACCTTTTCTTTTTAGATCTGAGACCTGAGGTTGAGGTACCTGTGCAACATTTGCTCTCCATTTATAGTAAATTTGATCTATCTGGACACTGTAGAGATTGCATTAAATTTAGTCCACTGTAACCATTTATCTGGGATGTGTGGAGATCCATGCTCCTTGGCTGCCAGTGTGGCAACCTAATAAATCTCCACTGAGAAGTTCACAACAATAATTATGTCTAAAAGCAGCACTCTGCCACCAGAATGGGTATGGCTGGCATGCTGGTCTGGAAATACATTTGAGTGTTTACTGCGTTGCCTATACCACATCCATCAAGACTGCATCTTCCAAACAGACGTACGCAGTCACTCTTCAAAAACTGAAGAGAGAGAGTTTTGCTTCTGAATCACTCTCAAGGTATAGAAATGAAATCCACTTACTCGTTTGTTAATTTTGAGTTACACAATTGCAGAATCCAGTACATGTATTGTGTAAACCAGCTCCAAATCAAAAATGTAAATAGGAATAAATATAAAGTCAATAAATATAAAGAGAAAATATTATTATCAGCAGCAAATGAATTTCCAGGTCTCCAAAGAATACATAGTTTTTGTCATTAGAAGGTCTTATTTGTCTAGAAATATATTGTGTTGACTTGAAAGTAAATGACAAGGGAAATGCTTTTTGGGCTTGTGATAACATGTAGGCACTTTGCTCAAGACTTCATAATTTAGCTCAGAGAGTGAAAGCAATCATTTTATTTTTCACTTAGTTATCAAGTTGATGAGCAGCCTGTTCTCTGCTTCACCTTCTCTAGAATATAGATGGTAACATCCTGGTATTTCACTTTCAGGAATATCATAGAATCATAGAATGTCCTGGGTTGAAAAGGACCTCAAAGATCATCTAGTTTCAATCCCCATGCTGTGTGCAGGGTCACCAACCACTAGACCAGGCTGCCCAGAGCCACATCCAGCCTGGCCTTGAATGCTTGCAGGGATGGGGCATCCACAGCCTCCTTGGGCAACCTGTGGCATCACCACCCTCTAGAGTGAAAAACTTCCTCCTAGGAAGCTATACATTGTTCAAATTCTCCATATTATCTGTTGTGCGCAAACATATTTACAAACCAAAATGTCTTTGGCTATATTCATGATATAAGAACATCTAGCTTGAGAAGTTATAATGAAGAGTATCTGAAGTCTTTCATTTTTCACAAGAGTGACATGTACAATACTCAACATTTATGAATCTAAGGCAGTAGATGCAATCAGCATATATATGTTTATAAAGAATATATAGTTGTGTATAAACAGGTACATAAAATCCCTGTTAACCACCCCCATTTAAAATTTTTATCTTTTGCATGGCAATACTTGCTAGTGTTTTTGGAACCTTTGCTGTTCATCTATTTTTATACTTGTTTAGTTGGAATATTTCAAATACTTTATTTAACTACAGTAAATGATTCTTTACTAAAAAGCAAGTTTTCAAATGTCACGCTCTAAAAATATCCTGTATAGTAGGATTTTTGTTTGTTTTTCTATTGTAGTAATTAGTATCGCAAATATTTAAGATAATTAAAATATCACAGATATTTAAGATCAACCCTTAGTTTCAGAAAATTAGAACTGTTTAGTATATATTTCTATTGCAATAAAACCTAGCAACATTTACTCAGATTTAAGATTCTTGTCTTCAATGAATTCTCCAAGTGAAAGAGAAAAGGTTTTTTAAGTAACATTTTATTATTAACTTTTAAGAAAAGTACAGCACTTCTAACTGACTGAAAAACTCTTGAAAGGTAAAAATTAACCCAAATATAGGCACCAGTATTTTTAGAAGATAATGTTAAATCCTCTACTACTGCTACGATTTTAGTGATACTAAGACTGATTTTCTTACGCCAATGCTTATATTTTTGAATGCATCTGCCACACTTTAAATGGGATAAAATGTGTTTGCCTGTAACATCTTTCAGGCTTAGGGAGTCAACAGTTAGCATAAACTGGTATCATCAGTTTTCTGCTTCTCCTCCTGCTCTGAAGCCATGATGCAGAGTGGCTTTGAGATAGGCGGTGAATACAGAGAATTGAACAATGCAGTTTTGGAGGATACATCACACTTTATAACAGATTGAACTGAGAATTTATAGTTCTGTCATGGGAAATTATAGGATTTAAGTACTTTATAGTAATTACAGGCAAGTACTTGGGAGACATCCTGTAATGTATGCCCCCAGTATTACACGTACTTATGCTCTGGGCCACAAATTCACTGAAATTAATTTTTTATTTATGAATTATGATATGGGTAATTTGGAGGAATCTGTTAGAGCTGTCTTTCCCCAGCAGGGCATGACTTGTCAGTTTCCAATCATTTTGAGTATAACTCCAGGCTGTAGAAACTGTCTTTTATTTTTATTCGTTTAGTCTTAAAATTTATAACACATGCAATTATTATGAGTTTCTTCTAAATTTATAAGTTAGAGTCAACACAGCCCCGAACTGGAAAGAGAGGAGTAGAAGTGCACAAGAGCAGGCACCATGTTTCTGATCTACCAAGTGTTAGAGCTGTAATGATGTACTGGTATGTCTTAGTTAAGAGTGCAGTGTCCAGTGTTGCTCACTGTGAGGATGAGATGCCTGAATGCCCTTTACATGCAGCCACGTATACTAATTTGGATTTCTATGAATTTGAGCCACTGTTCTTTTCATGCTTTATTTAAAATGTATGATTTCTTATCATGGCAATTTAATATAGTTTCACTTTGGCAAACTATTAAATGTGTGAGTTTATTACCCACATTAATAATTTATTTTGTATAAGGCCTTGCAATATGCTGATGTTTTCCCTGGGTCATGATTAATCAAGTACTTTTTATTTTCTCTGGAGAAAAGTTGTTACCTGCTTTAAATCCAGGTGCCTAAGCAAAGTTTGCTAAAATACAAGATCTCATCTCTGCTCTGATGATGGAAAATCTTCTTGAAAATAAAAAGTTAGGATCTTGATATTCAAATTCATATGCATCATAAAAAAACTTTACTTAGTGTTGAAGAGCAATGTATGGTTAATGAATATATAAAGTATTGACATGTCACCTGTTAAAACCCAGTAGAGTTTTGGTACAGAAATTAATTGTATTTTTTTTTAAGTTTCTTGATATCTCTGACTTCGCAAAAATGAATGCATGCCTAAAAACTGGCAAGGACTGACATGATCTTGCTTTTTCATAGCCAGTTAAATTGTCTTTGTCTTTGGTACAGTGAGTGACACTGAATGGTATGATGTCAGAGTCTATGTGATGGGAAATTGAATTACAGACTTGAGAGGAAAAAACTTCAATGCAATTCAAGATGGAAACATGTTTATAACTTACTTGCAAATTATACTGTTTATATTTTATATGTGATGCTGCTTTGGGAGGAAGAGATAAATAGTGTTTGGTAGTAATGGGCAGTATTGTTCTAATGGTTATTTTGGTTGCTATTTATTTTTTTATTTCTGATCATTTGCTGTTTTGTGGGTGAAAGTCATGGTATAGAGGTGTGAACAGAATCTGTACAGCTGAGACTTGTCCCAGAATGGATCTGTAACATACAGCAAAAGCTGGGAGCAAGATCCAGATGTATCATGTCTAAAAAGTGATTGCTAAAATGTATAGTCCAAACTCAGTGAAGATGTGTAAATCTAACACTCAAAAGACACAAATTCTGTGAATTAAAATGAAAACATTAAATCCTCTGAAAATAGGTTAGCTGTTTCTTTAAGCAATTTAATTGTAGAAGTCATTGGATAAAAACAGGGTTTTGTGTGTTATTATCTCTAAGAATGGCCCTAAGTATTAAAGTTAATGCTCTCACGTGCTAATACATAATTATTTATAGTACTTTGAAGTTTCATGTATTAGCACAAGGTACTAATTGTGCTGAATCAAGTTGACAAATTTGCATAATTTGTAGGTTAACATTAGCATAATCCTGCGGTACATTGTTTAGCAACACTATAGAAACAAAATTAACTGAATGTTTTTACAGTATGATGATGAAGACTGCATATCTATCTCTAACAATAACAATTTCCGTGATACTTAGGAAGTCATGATACTTAGGAAGGTTTTAACTGATAGCGTTCTGTTTCATGTGGGTCTGTGAAGGTTCACTAAAGTGGAATAGGTCTTGGACATTGATTTCAAAGATTATGGAATTATTATATCAAAACTTCAAGGAATGAATTGTAACACAGATGCATAGTTGAGATTATTTGCTTTAAGGCAACAAACCAAAAACCTTTTGCAGTCTGTCTAATGTTTGTGATTTTCTTTTATACAGAAGTCTTTTCTTCCACCTTTTTTTGTAGCTTTCTGAAAATGGCAGCCTTGGGACTTGGAACATCAAGCATAATCATATTGTATAAAGTTCCCCTGAAAGTAAATCTGAATAAACATCTGCAATTTTTTTTTGTGTGTGTGTGCAATGTCGTATGCAATTCTAGCAAGGAATTTCAGTTTTACTTATAGCTAATTTGATGTTGGTTTTTGAGCAGCTTTACCCCTCAGCTCCAAGTGAAATCCAAAGATTCTGTAGAGTGATAATTTTTGAAGGAATAAGAGTGCCAGTATTTTTATGACTTAATGCAAATTGGGCTGGAGATTATTGCAAAGGGAAATTGCTCCCTCAAGGTAGTGCCTAATATGTTCCCTTCTGGGATGTCAGTGTATGTAGACAAGGTGTGGCCACTGTTTTTCACATGTTAATTTTAATGTACTCAAATTAGAGGAATGAGGCTACCTTAATAAGTGTCAGAGCTTATGTACACTGCTTAAGCCCTTTGCAGTATATGCAAGTCATTCATTATAGTTTATAATGAATCTATATAGAACTTAATGCTTGGCTTCAGGGTGCCCACTTGCGCCTTCTTATCAAGCATGTGCTAGGAGAAGCAGAACAGTGTAACAAATCGAAGAGAAAATACTGCCTAGATATTGGACAGTCATATACAAGCCACTCCCATTCAGCAGATGAAGAAGATGAGTGAAGAGTGGATATCACTTATTTATTTTAGATCAATGATTTGTTTCTCATTGTAAACAAGGCTGGATCCCTAGATCAGAGTATAATCGCAAGTCTTTCCTTCCCTCCAAACAATGTGGATGGGGATTCCTGAGGTAGACATACTCTTCATGAATTTTCATACTCCTCAGAGGATTTCTCTTTTTATGAACTCGCTTATGAATTTTTACTATCTGCATTCTGCTGTGCCAAGACTTTAACATCTTAGCAGCTCAGTGTTTGTAGTTAGCTGTCTGTTTTTGTGGGTTTTGAACTTTTATAGTATGCTAACAGGATTGCAAATGCTAAAAAATATAACAAAAAAAAATATTTTAAATGTAAAAAATCTATAAAATAGTGGTGTATATAAAATACTGTATTACACAGATTAAACGGGGAATCCTCACTTAGAAATACCAGAGATGGTCCCCTAAAGCAGTATTTAAAATGGAGCTGCGTCTGCTACTACAGCAGTATTGACACTTCTCTTGTCACTGTGACTGAGTTTGAATACACCTAATCAGCAAAGGAGCACTGATTTGTTTGTTTATTTGTATGGATTTACCTGTCCATAAATTCCCTCTGTTTTTTTTACTGATCCATAATACTGCTCTATACTTATACTGAAGTGTTTGGTTTCCTGTTTTTTAAGACCTAATGACAAGCACTAGTATTTCAACTTGTAAATGTTTATTTCTCTCTCTTTGCAACTCTTATAAGACAAAGAAAATGGAGGAAGGATGGAGAGTGGCAAGATTCAATTTGCAAGAGCTGGAATGCAAATTCAGTGATAACTGACATCAACTCTCACTGAATTTTTGCATTTAAGCTGCTGATAAACTTCCTCATGCTGGGAAGAGTAATTTCATTTTCCAAGGAATAGGAGGAGTTCTGTTTTAATGTAGTGTTTGAAATGAGAAACCATACTGGATGAAAATAAATGGATTTTATGTTTTATTTTCTGGGTGATTTTCTTAAATGTAAAATAAGACTTTTCCATTTAATTTAGAGTGAGGTCATTTGTAAAAATAGGCTTTTCAGTTGTGCCTTGTCTGTTTCTGTAAAATAGTGTGGTAATTGAAAAATAATCACAGTCATTTTAATAAATGAGTTAAGTGAGTAACTACAGTTTTTAACTGGATCAATAGTCTGTTTGCTTACAGTGACTAAGAAATTCATAACATGTGGAAGTTCTTGAACAACTCCTGTGTTCATCTGTAGCTAAGTAGGTCAGTCATAAACGTTACCTGGGAATCTTAATGTACCTCTTCCCAGCAATTGAAACATTTTTAAGAGGTTTTACTATGATTATGGCCAAGTTTCAAAAGAGCAATGAAAACTAGACAACGCTGAAGCCAGTGGTTCGAAAACTGTCACATCTTCACTTGGCGTTCCTTTATGAAGAGAGAAAAATGCGAAGGACACAATTGATAGGGCAAAGGTGGAAGCAAATAGCTCGCCATCTGAAGAGGGTAATACTATATGAAAGGAAGAAAATACATTAGAAAGCTGCAGTGATTACAGCAGTGTTAGATGTCTGATTATCATAATGCTTTTTTTTTTTTGTAGGATGTGTTTTCAAATGAAACTGTTTTCTGTGTGCAAAAAAAATATATATTTTGAGTGCATGAACTCTGTTCTTGAAAAATGTTTTGTAGTACTCAACCTGATGGCTCAACAATTTTCTACCACCTACTATTGTGCATAAATTATTATGTATCTGTATCTATTTTTTATACTTAAATAGATACAGGTTTTGCACACTTATTTCATTTAGTTATTTTTATTTGGCCTTTTCTGACAATTTCTTTGTTATTTGGGTCTGGGTCTCAAAATAAAATGAATGAATGTGAGAATACTATTGAAATAACAGCCTCGCAATATACCAGAAACTTTATACAGCTTGCTTTTATGGGGAACAGAGATTTCAACTTTTGTTGAAAGACAAGTAGCACATAAAGCTTAGAGGAGTCCTTCAGTAAAGCAGTTTTTATACTTGAGTCTTTTCTTTTTTTTTTCCTATGTATTTACTGGTTTTAACTAGCAAGATTGTGTATTCTGAAATTTAGGAAGGATTTTTTTATTTGTTCCAGGCTGCATCTTTCTCCATCTATCACCACTTTTAGTGGCATTGAGTAATAATTTGGTCAGGCCTGAGCACTGACACCTTCTTTGATGTGGCTTCATCAGACAGGCAGCCATACTAAATTTGAGAGAATGAAGATTTCCTGAACTATTCTGATAGTCTGTATCCATTTCCATTCAAGTTTATTGATCACATTGTCATTTAGTTGAGTGATTTGAAGTGTTTGGTGTATTTAGACTGCATAGGACTAAAGAACAACTATTTTAAATTAAATATAGGTTCTAGTGTTTAGCAGCTATTAACCTCAGGGCCCATTAATGAGGTTGTGCTTGAGACATGAAATGAGTTGATTCACAGATGGATAAAGCTTAGTTTGCTGCTCTTCTATGCAAAATTTAAATTAGAAGAACTCTGCTCTACTCTTATTTTAGAACATGTTTTTAAATGTTTTAATTTTAAAAAATTCCATTCCTGCCCATTTTATGAACAACTTGGTAGAGTACTTTTATCTAAACTGCCTTCTGTGATCAAATGCTTTTTTAGAGAAAAAAAAAAAAAAAAAAAGATTTAATTGTATTATCTCTCTCTATCGTATGTGTTCTCTATCTCATAGTTAATGTACGAAAGTATAAGGTGGTTGTTTCACTGCTTGCTAGTGCAATTCTGTTTTGTATCTTTATGAAAAACGATTACCGTGAGTAAAAAATTCTCTTCCTTATGTGGATGGCTATAAGGGGTATAGTGCTATTCATGTTGTATGGTATTACAAGATTTTAAAATGTGTAAACCAAATTGGCATGCGTAGCTCACAGAAAATGAAAAAGCTTATATTTTCTTCTATTAAAAAAAAATTAAAAAATCATCATACAATAGAAGAGATGGTCTGTATTCCTGTTAGCAGCGTGGTTTGTTTGGTGAAGTAGTCTTTCACATTCTAATAGTCATATAGTTTGTGTAAAAGTAATTGATAATCTTCATTGTTATCCTTTAAGTACACTCTAAAACCTATTATAATCCTACAAAAGAGGGTTATTAAACTAAACAACAGTAACATGTTTCATGATAATCTGCTAACAAAGCATTCTAGCTAATCTCATATTAGTGATCTCTTTTCAACAGCAATCCAAAACATAAAATAACTGCATTCCTTAAGACATGGGCCATCTGCAAAATCAACCAATTCTGTTTTAATTTCCTGTCTTTAGTACCTGTCAGGGCCTTGAGCAAACAGATTAATCAGTCACTGGACAAAAAATAGATAACATATGCCAAAGCACTACGAGTACTTACATAGTCTTATATGTAGTGAACTGTATGCTGGTGGAGATGATAGTAACAATTTTTTCATCTTTACTTACTGTACAAAAGCCTATTTTAAATATCTTCTGTTTCAACCATCCTTGTATTTCAGGCATTTCTATTTTTGCATAACAGTCTTTACCAAATACTCAAATTGAAGTAAAACATATATAAAAATATGTGTATATACATAAGGGGTTAATAAAAGTAAGGGGAGAATACTTTCTTTTTACTCCAGAAGTGAAAATTCCTTTGAAGGAAGTTCCATTTTCTTTTCAATAAGTACAGATGGACACTTGTATCCTCTGGGGAGGCACACAGTAAAATTGGAGCAGAATTGTACTATATGCCTAGGATTCTGAAAACATGATATGACCACAGAATTTGTCTGAAACATCAAAAGGAGTTTAAAAATGGATAAGACACTGATTTTTAGCACATGTGCTTAATAATACTTTCACTAGTCAGAAGTACTATCATGTTTCCATTTGATATAACTGTTAGGAATGTTAACGTATGGTGCCGTCAACAATACATGAAATTTAGTCTGAAGCATCTAACATTTTTTCTTTTTTTTTCTACGGTCAATAATTACTGATACATTATTTCATCTTTTATGCTTGCAGACGCTTTGACAAATCCAGGGAAAAGTGGCGGCTTTTTCATTGCGAAATGAAGAGCTTTAATGAATGGCTAACTGAAACTGAAGAGAAACTGTCAAGAGCACAGGTAGAGGCTGGAGACGTGGGTCACGTGAAAACCAAGCAATTTCTTCAGGTAGGATTTGATCAACTCATTTCCTCTTGTCTTACAGTAATTAGATATTTGCTGGTCTGGAAACTCCATAGTTAAACAGTTTATTTTAGGTGGATTTCTAGTGTTGAGTGTCCAATAGCTATTTTGGTAAGGTACTTCTGTTGTCTTTATTAACTCAGAATTTTCACCAGGTTGTTTTTAAATATATTTAGAATGATAATAATGATTAAAAAAAGTTAAAAAGATAACATGATATACTGCAGTACTTCCATAGTTATAGACTCGTTTGGTCTTCTTTTAAGTAGCCATTGATTTCCATGTGATATACATGATTAGCAGAAGTATCAGGCTTTATTTTTAAATCATGTGTAAGATATGTGTTTAACCATTAAGCTGTAACATGAATATTTCATGAACTGTGTCTTAAGCATACCTTGCTTATTTTGCCTGTTTCATGCTTTAATCAAAGAACCTTGAAGATGCATTTTGTCAAATGCTGTGTGACAGAATAGCCACTTAGTTCCTATGTGTCCAGTTCCAATATGTATGCTTTTCATCTTGCAGGCTCTTTGAGCGTCATAAGGAAAATAATAACTCTAGTTTCTGGTTTATTTCATTTCACTCTTGTATGATTGGAATGGTAATGGGTTTGAAGAATTAATTCTAAAGTGATGTTTTGCAAGTTGATAGGTTCAGCTGAATAAAATGGCTTGACTAAGCTCAGGTTTCATGTTATAAATTACTACTGGTGCATAAGAAAAAATCATTGTCAAACTAATCATCATTTTTACATTGAATTGATGGTTTGAATTACTGGATTTCTGGTTGAAGGTAGTTAGGTCTATCTAATATAAAAGGTACAGCTTTTTATCTGGATGCAGGAGAACCAATCCCTTGGGCTTCTACTGATATATGGCCTACAGTTTTTTGTTTTTTTAATCTTGTCTTTTGGATTTTAATATTTAAAATTGCCTTGTTTAAGATATAGGCTGCTATTTCTTGACTGTAAAACTGCAGAACTGAAAAAGAAAACAAATCATGCAGTGCAAGCACAAAAATTGTTGTTAACTGTTAAGTAATACTGAAGTAAAGCTGAAAAAGTTAATAATTGGTAAATATTTTTCTATGAATTACTGTTGTGACTTTATACGCTGAGTAAGTCTAAAATCTGGCTGAATGAAAAGCAATGGAATGTTTTCGAGGCATTAAAGATAATTTCCAAAACATATACAAAAGCTAGTGGAGATCATGTGTATTTTCAAGTCACTGAAATTTCGTCTCTCTTTCTCTGTCTCACAGTTTTAAGTATTTATTTGAAAAACAGATAAAAGACTAAACTATGACATGAGTATATGACAGATAGTAATATTGTGGCACAAAGGTTTACCCTTTCCTCTGCTTTGCCTTGTCTGTTCAATCACATTTCTAGGTGCTATTCTAGTATCCATGAGCAGCTTGAAGTGTACACTTAAAACAGTGGAAAAAGTGTTTCTTCCTTTTTTGCTAACCCCTTTCTAAAATGACATTTTTCCTCTATGAAGAGATTGTTCTCTGGGGGGGTCCAGACCAAGTTAAGATGTGTTAACAGGTGTTATAAATGCACGAAGTGCGTTAGAACATTTCACAGTCCCAACAGATAAGAAACTTTTTCTTCTCCTAGTAGAGAAAGAAGCTCATGTTGAATTATCAGTCTGTAAGACCTTGACATAATGCCCTGAAATACAAAAGCTTAGATTTTATTGTAGAACATACTTGCTTCTGTTTTACATTTTTCTTTCACCTAGCCTCCTCCAGTTAACCATTTGTTATTTTCCTATACGTTATATGAGATAGATATTTATTTTTTTATATTTAATATATAGGAACAATGCAAGTATTTGAACATATGCTATCAGAGTGGATTTCTAACAAAATTTTATTTTGGCAATCCATCAAGCTTTTTCTTTCTCTTTCATTTTAGATTGTGTTAGAAATCTCAGGAACTCGTGAATGTTTCTACCTAAAATCTCATTTCGTTCAGTACAAAAGCCGAAATGGCCTTTCTTAAGAACATTCGCATAACTTGTAAATATTACAGCTAACTTCAAGAATGTAACCAAGTGTTAGGTAACATTTATTTGTGAAAGAATGTTTAATCTGAAGCTCCATTGCTACAGTTCTCTTTGTCTCCATCTTTATTTTATTGGTTAGCGTAAAGAATCTGCATCTCACATGGCATACGTTGACAGTACTATGCAACAAGAAAGTCTCTTGTTTGAAAAGCATTAGGATTTGTGAGGCAGAAGAGATCATTAGAATTTCCATTAGATTAAACAGTTAAAACAGCTGAGTGTTTTGATTTACTAGATTAGGAACTTGTTTAATTAATGAGATCATGCTGTTTAGTGAACGTATTCAGAATTAACAGGATTTGACCGAAAATTCATTCACAAGCAATTGAATAGTTTTGAATTCAACCAGAAACTGTTTTAGAAAAAAATACAGAAAATGTTCGGATGTACAATACTATTTCTAGGCAGGAATACTTTGGAAAAGTAAAGATTCATGTGTTCATTAACATTCAGTTACTACGTAGAGTCAAATGCTAATGTAAAATGGAACAGTCAACACTACAATTAGGTGATTATGTTGGTATAGATCAAGATATTATTTTAGGTGTATTTTCTTTTTTTGTTATTCCTTTTTGCTACGCAATGCAGTGGGATGATATACTACATTTATTCATTATCTATAAGATGAACAAAGTCTGGTGAGAGAATTGTTATTTTCAGATCATGAATGCTTAAATACTCTTATTGTGAATTTTTTGCTGTGTAAAAAAAATCATTTTAAGAAATTGTAATTGACTTTTTAATTAGGAGACATGAGCTTTAAAAAGATGTTTTAAAGATAGCACATCATATAATCCTTTTGAAACATATTGAACTCTTGAAAGTAGTTATAGATATTTTTTTTCTCATTATTCTGGCTGAAAGGATTTTCTGTCTCTTCACTCTTTAATGTGTGGGGACTTCACTTCTTCAACTTCCCCTACTGGCATTTAGTTTATACACATTTATTCTTGTGCCAAGACCAAGATGTAGCTCGGTTTTATCTACTCCCCAGTCTTTATTTCCATCTGTTCTTATGGTCCGCAGTCATGTCACCAGTTGGATCTCATTTTGGTAAAGTAAAGCTGCTGTTTTCTAATCTGCTCTCATACGATAGCTGGACAACTTGACTCTTCTGTGCCTATGCCTTTTGTTGGAACACAAGTTCTCAAAGTACTGTAGTCCTGACAGTGAGGTTGTCTTGTACCATCATCAGGGTAGCTCAGGTATTACACTTTATGGTTGGATCTTACTATGGCTGGAAGTTAAAGTATCGTTTGCCATCATCTTGTGGTCTGTCATGCAGCTGCTATCTGTATTTCATTTCAAATGCATAAAACCAACCAACCAACCAACAACAAAAAAACCCATGTTGGAAATTAATGCCATACTTATATGGAAGAAAGAGGTGGATAAGAATTAGTACAGTGGTATCTGTTTGAATTTAAATGTATGTTCTTATTCAAAAAATGCATACAGGTCATCCAGAATATTTGTTCCTTATGCAGGAACAATTAAGAATTTGTCAGTGATCTCTCTCTATTTATTCTATTTGAGGACTCGGGTTTAATATTATCATTTTAGCTGCTGGTTTTTGTTTGTTTGTTCTGTTGATTTAATGGTAAAATCATTAACTCTGGTCAGCCAGAGCAAGGGCTGGATTTTATACCTTCTTTTCTATAATTTACATGTTTCAAAAATATTCCATTTAGTTATTAATTTCTAAATTGTTGACCTCAATTTGCACATATAAATATCAAGGATTCTGTTTAGTTTTTAAGGTCACAGAAGACCTTAAAACCAGTAAGTTTTCAAAATTTTGGGGTGTTGGGTTTATTAATTACACTTTGCCTTCTGAGCATAGTGGTTAGTGAAACGGTTTCTAAGTTACATGTCTCTCTTAAATTGTTCACACATTGAATTGGTCAGCATATTCATTTTTGAGTACTTATAAAAGCCTGTAAGAGAACGTGAATGACTCATGCCTTCTTGAGACCTTTCTTCTCTATAATGTCAGAAACTTCACATTTTTTCCTTTTAGATGTTGGAAGCACAAAAATACAAAGAATCCAGGCTTCAGCACTGAAAGTCATGGTCATGCTAATAATTCTTCTCTTTTATATCTAAATTGGATTATATGGATATTGATGATTTAATAACCACTAAATTTAAACAGTTCTTTCTGGAACGCAGCACAAATGGAATCAGAGGATATGTGAGAAAACAAATGTTTCAGTGCTTGAGGCCACACATTCTCATACCACAAAAACACAGTGGTAACTGGGTAGATAGCTTGCGCTATCTTTTCCCGAATGTAAAACTTGTAAAAATAAAATATCGTATATAATGGTTTCGGATTTCATCTTATGAATTTTGTGTTTTAAAGTTATATCTGTGCAATGCAAATAATCCCTGATTTTCTTTCTTCTGTTTGTCTCCTTTTGAATCCAAATGGTTCAGTTTCATCCATTTGTATCAATTTTGTTTCATCTGGTTCAGTTTTGAATAGTGGTTTTTTGGATGCTATGCTATATTTTCAGAGAAATAGGAGAAAGTGAATCAAAGAGAAGCCAATTTGGCTTTTTTCCCCCTTTTTTCAGCATAGCCTTTAATTAGAAAGGTTATGGTATGTATTACAATATTTGTCACATTGCGAGTTCACATATAGCATTATTTTAGAAGGAGTGTATTGCTGGCTAATATTTCATTACCAGTAAAAGTACACAATGGCCTTGAAAATAGTTTCCAGTGTGCTCTGGTGTTTTGTTTTGTTTTTTTTTCCATAAGATTCTTATAATTTTACACATCCTTACAAATAATACGTTTCTGGATGTATGAAATTCCTAAAACCATTCCTTTACTGTTAAATGATTCCTTACATTTGTTGTTGCTACTAATGGCAATGATGTAATATTGAAATAGTTTATCCTGTATTTGTAGTAAAGATATTTTCTTGTCATATCAAGCTATGAGAAGCATTGCTTTGTAATTACAACAGATATTTAATTTCTTCCCTACTGCATACGTTTCTACATTATTCTTCATTCCTAATTTCCTGTATCCTGTTAGAATTTTTTTACATAATTTGTTGCTACTGGTAGCGGGTCGTTAAGATGTCAGAAGAAATAACAAATTTAAAGATGTTGGTGTAATTCTGCTAACTCTGGCACCAGTAGTTAAGAATTTATAGTTCATATTCAGATTTTGTTGTAAATCCTGGCATTGCTTATTCAAATAACCAAGTTAAATCTTGTTAAGTATGTAATTTTGATGAATTTTTCAAACATTTTATTAAGAAACTCTTTGAAATAATTATTAGGACAGAGATGCAAGTGATGTCTTTTTTTTTTTTTTTTTCTCTTTTTTCTTTTTTATAAACGTGAATGAATAAACCTGCTTTTTTCTCTGTCTTGGAGAAAACACTGTTCTTGGACACCTCCCACTAGCAGATTTTCAGGTGGTTGATTGTGACACTCTTGCTATTTGGAGATTCATTTTCACCAGTGTTAGTAGGTTAAACGTGTAGCGCATAAGGACCTGGAAATGAGTCTGGAGTTTATACCCATTTTGCAAATATTTTTTGGAAATGTGTACAAAATAGAGGAAATGGAGGATGCTATTTTTTTCACTCAAATGAATCTTGATTGATTTCATGGCTAGTTGGAATGTTTGAAATCAATCACATGTAAAGATAATACAATTTAGTTTAAACAAACAATACTTTTGCCGTGGTAGAAATGCAGTTAATCTGAACGCATCTTGTAAGTTTCAGAAGAGAGTGACTGAATGAATTACTGCTTTGAAGGACAATTGTGTTGGTTCTTTTGCCTAACAAAATATTTGTGTGGTTTGCTTTTTTCAAAAATACTTCTCACACTGGATCAGTGATCAATGTGGCATGATTTAGTCTGCAGGCATTGAGCATAGATGTAAAGATAAGACCCAACAGTAAAAATGTATGAGGCTTGATTTGTGTCACTTAAAGACTGGCTAATCTGAGTGGCTTTCTACATCTTTTGATGTGAATGATTAGCCGTTAGAAGTTGTTTATGTTAAACAATTGGGGGAAGCTAAGATTCTCAGCAAGAAATTTCTATACAAATTAGTTATATAAATATAAATTAGTGTAAAGAGGTTTTGCTGTGGCACCTTTCATGGATTTATTGAGCTTACTTAGAAACTGTAATTACAACAGATTTTATGAATCCTTTCAATCTTACCCAGCTTTTAAACACCAACTTATTTTAGGCTAAGGCCTTAAAATTTTTTTCTTGAATTTTCAGAGGTAAAATCATTCTTGAGTAAACTAAGGAAAAAAATTTAGTAGACCTATTTTTCTAGAGAGCAAGATTCTATCTAAATTCAGCTAAACTGTACAAGAGCTTTCCATCCTTACACATCTGTCAGAATCTTTAGCACACATTAAAATCTGTTCTGAATGGATGAGTATTTAATATTTCTCAAATCAGAGTAGCTGAATGGGGATCAGGAACAGCTCTGATAGCACAAAGCACTGTTGCATTTCTACCAGATTGTAGAGGCCTGAGGAGAAGGAGTGTTCATCTGTAATTGTGCGTTGTCTGGTGCATTTGGGACACTCTCAAGTGCTCAGTGCTAGAACCATACTGGTTGCAACAATTGTGTTTGTGATGAATACAGAACAGGGAATTTGGAGGTAGACTGAAATATTTACTTCTGATGTTTTTATGATTTATCTTGATTTTATAACATTGCCAAAACTTTACATTTCAATTGAAGTGGGTACTGGGCCCATAGCATATACTGTTTACATTCTGTTTTGATGTTTGAAAGACTCATGGTTCTCATCTTTGATTACTGACAACACAAAGCTATCTTTTCCTTGAGTGTCTTTTGTTGGCCTTTACATTACTACCCAGTGTTTCAGGGGTTAGAGACAAAGAGGTAAAATCATGCACCTGGGAAGGCACGTTGCAGTATTCTTGTGACCCTTAGTTGCCTCAAATAAAACCTGCTCTGTTTAGAAAAAAAACTTGCTCTAACTGTAATGGCTTCAGCAATGGCTTCTGTTGCACAAGAACGATGATTCTCCAAACCTTTTTTCAACCCTGCCATAGGCCAGGGAAGAAATATGAGAGTTTGCTACTGTCTGAATGCTCTGCAAGATGACAACAGGAATGATTTCATAAATAAGAATAACACAATGACTTTGCCCAAATATAAAATTAATGAAATTAGACTGATAAAGTTATCGCTGTGTCCATTAATGTTAGAAAAGAAAAAAAAGAAAAAAAAAAAGTAATGACCCAGGCAGCACACATTTAGTTTTAAAACTAATAATAGAGAAGAAATCCAACAGCTAATTTTTATTTTATTTTATTTTTTGCTAGAGGTAATAATAAAGCTTTTGGAACACAAAAACTTTGACATTTGAAAATCATAAATTATTAGTCAGCAAAAATCAAATAATGATAGAGTTTAATGTATGGCCAAGACACTGTTGTGTTTTTGAGTTCTTTTAATATCAAAACTGTGTGGACTTGGTAAAGTTAATACTGTAATTTCTTTTATGATGGACGAGACTAATAAAAAGGAGTCTTTATGGTTGTCTACTATAAGCATTAAGAATGGTTATAAATTGAATAAAGGTATCATCCTGATAATCATTTTAGTGTGAAAGTGAATAATAAAAGTACATTTTTTATCTTTTTGTTTCTCCAGAATCCCAATATCGATGAAAAAGGCAGTTCAGTGAAATATTTCATATTAATAAATAATTCTTTTTAGTTGAAACTGAAGAATAATGCTATTTAAATGAGTATTTATTCTTCATATGTGTTTGAAATGCTGCTGGTGCTATGTCTAGGTCACTATGTTTTTCTATGACAGAATTACAGTTTATTTTTTGAAGTTACAGGAAACACTAAAACTCCAATTTTCTGTTTTGTTGCTGTTGTTTTTTAATAAAACCATAGTCACTGTTTAATTAAGTTCATAAAGAAATTAACAAATTTATCAATACTATTTAGAGTATAACATCAATTCATCTGTAATATAAATTTGTATGGAGCTTGTTAAGTCAGATGACTACGCTTTTTGACTTTATCCATCTTTTCTGGCATCTTTTGTGGACTGTGGGTACAGAATTTCCATGCTGCATTTGGGCAAAACATAGCGGCCTCCCCATTTCTTCATATGCCTTCAAAGTATTTTAACTCCTGAAAATTTTAGGCACATCTGATTCTTTATCACTTTCCTCTGTCCACTTTTCAGATCTTTTTCATAATTCTTGTTTTCCATTCTAACAGTCCTCAAAGCTTTGAGCAAGGTTTGCGTTCTCTTTTGCTTACTGTAGACTGTACTTTTCAATGTACTGATGCGTGTGCTGCTTAGTGCAATTAAAAGAAGCATATATTATTCACAGGTTTTGAGTTCTCTCATGCTCCAACAGATTTCCTAAAAACCTTAGGGAGCAGTCAGTGTAAATGAGAGGTTTACTTGGAAAAGAATAGTTTTATCAATGTAAGTATAAAGAAACGAATTTGATATATTTTAAATATTAAGAAAACAGTATTAGAAAAACTAGAATTACTGAATACTAACACTTGAGATACTGAAGTATCGGTCTGGAATGAGAATTGTAAGCAAGATGAAAAGGAACAGATAGGGACCCTTCTGTACCCTTGCTTTCCAGGTAAAGTATTTAAGGGAAAATACTCTCTCTGTCATATTGTAATTTGATAAATGTAGAAGAATAAGTGGAATTAATTTAAAAAATTAGGATGATAAGGCAACGCTGACAACAACAGATTTTACTTGGTGGAAGTCATAGTCCTTTTGCCTTGGGAAATGAAATAACTAATGGATGCTTTTTACTAGGTCTCTGTTTGCTTCTTTTCATTTGATTGGCTTCTAGTGAGCTCTCAAAGATCTCAGTAGATTTTATGCATTTTAAAGCCATTATGCTTTCAGGTACTGCGCTTAGGCTAACCTTCTGAGCATTTTCAGTATTTAGGAATAATAGTTTAAATGTATTACCTATCTTGGGAATGTACTGCAGATGAGCAAGTTGGTGTACGTGAAGACCGCAGATCAATAAGGAGGAATGGAATGAATATGAGAATCTGTAAAGAGTGCCAACTTTGAACAAAGCTTTTTTTTTTCTTAATACGATCTCTAATTATAAAAAAAAAAAATTAAAAAGTCTTAAGTTTTGAAACATAGACATTGTAACTTAGGATTTTGTCCCACACTTATGATCAGATAATTTGCAATAATACAGTTAGAGAATGGGGAAAATAATTACACATTTAGGAATAAAAATCTCTTTAATGAAATGTAGTTATCTCATGGGCTTTTGGCTTATCTGCAAATTTTTAAAAGCTTCCTGATCTACTTGACTCACATATTGGTATCTCTGAAACAAGCTTGCACTTTCTGGCAGTTGGACTGATTATCCAAGCACACAGCAGGTGGAAAAAATCAAAATATAAGCTTAGTGAAGTTTCTGGGAAAATATCAGCTGTGGTTACATTTTACAATTAATGGAAAGACACCAAGTAAAGTAATGTTCAATATTATCTTGTTCTGAAGTGTATTATAATACCAAGCTGAGTAGTGCAGTTGACAAGCTAGAAGGAGGGAAGAGATGTCATCCAGAGGGACCTGGACAGGCTGGAGAGGTGGGCCCATGTCAACCTCATGAAGTTCAACAGGGTCAAGTGCAATGTCCTGCATATGGGTCGGGGAATTCCAACCACAAATGCAGGTTGGGCAGAGAATGCCTTGAGAGCAGCCCTGAGAAGAAGGCTGCTCTCCTCAGATTTGAAGGTGTCAGTTGGTGGATGACTCTATGCGAGCTGGCAATGTGTGCTCACAGCCCAGAATGCCAACTGTATTCTGGGTTACATTGAGAGAAGCGTGACTAGCAGGTTGAGGGAGGTGATTCTGCCCCTCTACTCTGCTCGTGACAGCCAACCTGGAGTACTATGTCCAGTTCTGCAGCCCCCAGCACAAGAAGGATATGGAGTTGTTGGAGTGGGTCTGGAGGAGAACCATGAAGGTGGTCAGAGAGCTGGAGCACCTCCCCTACAGGGACAGGCTGAGAGAACTGGAGCTCTTCAGCCTGGAAAAGAGAAGGCTCCGGGGGGACCTTATAGCGGCCTTCCAGTACCTGAAGGGAGTCTACGTGAAAGCTGGAAAAGGACTTTTTATAAGGGCACATAGCAACAGGATGAGGAGAAAAGGCTTTAAACTGAAAGAGGGTAGATTCAGAATAGATAATAAAAAATTCTTTACTGTGAAAGTGGTGAGACACTGGAACAGTTTGCCCAGTGAGGTTGTGGATGCCCCCTCTATGGAAGCATTCAAGACCAGGCTGGATGGGGCTTTGAGCAACCTGGTCTAGAGGGAGGTGTCCCTGCCTATAGCAGGGGGATAGGAATTAGGTGATCTTAAAGGTCTCTTCCAACTCAAACCATTCTATGAATTCTATAAAAAGCGAGGATGTGCCCCATTCTCTGTAGTTCATTTACAAGCAGAATATTTGTAAAAATCAGTTACGAGTATACTGTCTTTCTTATATCTATTCTGAAATTCTTGACACTCCTCCAAAAGCAGAATAACAGCATGCAAACATGAAATAATATTATAGAGAGGAATTCTTTCTGTAATTTTTTATTACATCTTATATAACCTTCTGTTATTGCAAAGCTCAGAATTTATTAAGTTTATTGTTGCATCCTTAGAAATATTATCTGATGCAGAAAATTAAGCCTCATTTAAAATGTAACAAGTCTAGAAATTTTTAGTTTGGATTTTAGCTGGGAAATTTTTCTGAGATGCATTTTAAAATCAAAACAGCAATGATGCATGAACTTACTGGGTATCTGGCAAAATGATTCACAAGTACAAATATGTTGTCTGTTTTACGATTTTGTTTTGGCACTAGTTTCTCTGTGTGTAAGAGTGAGATTAGAATTTGTTTACAATCTTAGAATCTTGATTAAGCTTCTTATTCATTTTAGGTGCTCGCATTATCTTTGTATTATTCATAATGTTATCAGGAGTTCTTCATGTAGTGTATAATTATTTTTCAGTTAATATCAATAGCTTTTATAAAATATGGGTTTAAAATCTTTTGTTGAAGACCCTTCACATCAGAGATGGTTTATCACAATGACATAAATTAATGTTAGCTGCACTTGATCTTACAAAGACAGTACAAGTTTAGAACGTGTACTAACAGATAGGTAATTATTTTGAGTATTACTAGATTGTCATATCTTAGCTTCATAAGAATTCATCACATTAATCAAGTCATGAAATAATATAAGGGTGGGTGAAGTAACTTTCTTTTCAAAATGAAGAACAAATCTAAAAGTAATAATTTTAAAAACCCTAGTTTTTAAAGCATTGAGATATATATGTATGTGCAAGTGTGAATCTTCTAATGTTGACCACTCTTGCTAACGTACTACATTATTAGAGTTATCTCTGTTAAATCTATTGAATCTATCATTGTGTCATTACTAGGTGGATTGTTGGATTTGATTTGTACACTACTATATAGTCTTTTTAATCTTCGTTCTTACATATCTACAGTTTTTAAAATCTTTTTTAAAGATCTTTAAGATTTTTCTGCTCTCTCTTATCCTGACCTCTCACAAGTATTCTTATATAATATGGTTGAGAAAAGGAAGAAAATATGAAAAAAGTTTAAGTAGCAAGTTGGAAAAAAATTCAATATTAGGAACTGAAATTAAGTTCCTTTGCTTGCTGTTGTTTTATCTAATACAGGTGTTAAGTTTCTGTCACAAGAGAAAGCCAGAGCATGTGATGCCCTATGTGTTCAAACACAGTTAGTCTCATGCAGGTGTGCTTACATCAGTAAAAATTTCAGATCGGGCATTAGAGCATGCAGCGATGATTTCCACACATATAGCCAAATGTACATGTAACATAATGGTTTTTGAACAATGACGAAGAAGGACAGGTATTGATAAGAGTTTAGCAAAGAGTATCTAACATGCATATTTCATTGTAAAATGGGGACAAGTATGTTATCTTAACCCAGATTGGGAACATTCCCTTTCTGCCTCGTATTATTTCCTGTTCACCTCTTCAGCTCTAAGTATAATTTAAAACAAATTCATTCCCGCTACATTGTCATTAATGTTGAGATAGTTCAGAACTATGATCAATGGGAGACAGACTTTTCCCTTCCGTTCAGTATTTCCAGTCAACTACAACTATCACTCCAATGTGTGCAGTACAAGTGTGAATCAGAGTTCTTCAGCCATACTGTACCAAATATGATAGTTGTTGAGTCATCATAACCAAAAGAAGTTTGGGGATAATCAAGAAATCTAGAGTGTTGCCTTACAGCTGATAATCCTGTTACCCATTGTCATCAGAATTCCTAAGCTTCTGGACAACCATGATCCAGAACTTTTTTACGTAAGCCTTACTCGAGGTTCCAGAAAAGCATAGAGAGATGTTAGATTAATCTCTCTTTACTGTACTTCATGCTATCTCAATTTTTTTTTTTTTCACTTGAAAAATTTCAACAGCCTCTCCCTGTTAAATGGAGTGGTACTGGGAGCAATATTTTGTCTGGTTTTGTTGTTATTTTCCGAGAATCAGTGGTGAGGAATTAAGTTAAAAATGGCTTCACTGTTTTCTGTTGTAATTTAATCAACAGTGCAAATATGAGGCTGAAACCATTGATGAAGGCTGTATGATGGTTTAAATAACTTCATTTACAGAAGTATGTGCAAAATAAAATTATTAAAAGTTCTGTGAGAGTATTTCCTAACACTCCTGGAACACAGGAAAAATGCTTATAAGTAACTATGTTATGAACAATTGATTTGAAAATGCAGCACAAAAATGACCATTGGCTTTTCTCTAGAATAAGAACAAATTTCACTGAAAACCGGACAAAACCTTCAGTATCTTTTTTTTTTTTCTGCTAAGAGTATTAATTTAACTAATGCATACAAGCAGACTTTTGTTAGCCCAGTGAGATGTGATACAAAATGGATCTTCAATTCAGCGTCAGCATATTGTGATTAAAAATCCTGGTGAGGTTCATACTTCTTTCTTTCATAGCACAAACTGGACTCTGATCCATTTATGGCTCCTGGGAGAACAATCTTGTGGTATAATTTTCACATATGAATGAAACACTTTTGATGCCTTGCGTAAATAATTCTTTGAAGAAAGTTTACAGGGCTAGATGGAAAGCAAAAACTGACAGATACACAAGATGCATATTGGAAATATACTCAGATAGGACTTAAAATCACACAATGCTAAACTATGCTGAAGCTATGGTGGAACAAGTCAGAAATGAAGACTAGAATAGCTACTGGTTCAAGAAGACGATAATCATGTGAAAATAGTTTGTTAAAGTTTAATAATATGCTAAATGTTTGACTTTTTCCTAGAAATTGTCTGTGTTTCAGCATGCACATGAATGTATAATTCATTTCTCTGAATTAGGACAATGTGTTTTTGAGGGAGGGCATAAGAATGTTCATTTTTTTTCCTTGTAGCAGTCATGGAACTTAGTTTTTAGTTCAGATCAAGGAAGAGACAATCTCCCACATCTGGTAAATTCTAGGAAAGTCATTTATTATTATTATTATTATTATTATTATTATTATTTTTAATGAAAAATATTCCACAGCAGAAACCAAAGCTGTTAAAGTTGACAAGACAGCTAGCTTGAGATATAACAGGTAGGAAAATCTCCCACCAAATGCAAAAGCTAATAACACTATTAGGCTGACACTTCAGTTGATGCAATGTGTGAGCGCACTTATTTATTGCTTCCAACTTTAGTTGCGGTTGCCATACGTTGTTACCGCCTCCGGTAGAGCGCTGAGTGAAAGTCACTCTATGTGAAGGAAGTGTATGTGGGCTCTAGGTTCTCTAATTTCATTTCTGTTTTTCCTTCCACATAGGCCTTTTTAAAAAAGTTTTCTGCGAATCTGCTTGTATATGAGTGATCAAGAGGTACAATTCCTATTTGGAAGAAATTTCTGTAGAAATCTGATCTCAATCTCTCCTTTTCAAGATGGCCAGCATTTTGAGAGACTTGATTTCTGAACGCTGGGCATGAAAGTATTTAAATTGTGTCAAGAAAGTCACCAAATTAAGGCAAATGTGAACTGTCAACTCTCCCTGCAATTCATCCGTTACTTTCATAAATTAGTATTATGGTCAGTTTTGTAAATGTATTCCCCCTCAATTTGAGAATCACATGACCTATGAAGAAAATCTCATTAGATAAAAGGTAGGACTTGGGTGAGTGGTTCATACAAAAATAGTGGACTTTATCTATGAATGATTGATTGATTTTTCAGAATGAGTTGCTAGTTAAACAGGAGTGCTGAGACTATGCTGAGACATGATTAAGTCATTTTAAATCTTAGTGCCTGATAGAAGTGAGGCAGTTCTATTATGCTATTTCTATGATCATTGCTATTTGCCATCTTAGAACAATGGAATTAGCTGAAGTTTTGAAGAAAATATATCTTCAATTTTTTTCCAAAGAGAACAGGAAAAATTTCAGGAATTATCTTGCTCGTTATAGCAGCCATGTATGGAAGAAATAATCATTAATTTTAGATCAATCTGTCTTTCTTGCATTTTAGCTTCAAATTATAAGGGCTAAGCAAACAGAACTTCACCAGAAGTCCTCATATCTTCAGTCATCTCTATTCTATCGTTGTCAGTCAATTTTAAAGCTTAAAAGATGGATGATTAACATAACGTTTTTTCTTCCTCCCCCCCTCCTTTTTTTTCCCTCCGAACCTTAGTTATAATCATGTGATTTTACAGACTCATAGGGTAGCTCTGAAATGATGGGAATATTAATACTATTGGCCTTCAAAAAGAGAGAAGGAATTTCCCTTTTTTCTTGCAGACAGTATTTGTCATCAGATTTGATACAAACACATACAGCAATTGCCAGAAAAATTGATTGTCAGAGTGATTGCTACTGCTTAAAAGATCTCATTTTGTGGAGTATTTACAGGTGATTGTGATCACAGTACAGTGAATTTAAGTTCAAACTTCCTAGTCTCCAATAAATTTTATGATTGCAAAGAGTAATGTAGCCTAAGATGTTTTAAACAGTTACGTGTGCATATAAAAGCTCAGTGATAAATATGGATTTTATTTTTACTTCTCAGAAAACACATTTTTCTGGTTGGTGGGAGCTATCCACCTTAAATTAGTGATTTGTAAGTTTTCCGCAGAGGTCTTTACTGTAGATGGAATAGATAGATGAACGAAGTATAGTATTCAGGATTATGCTATGATGACATTAACACGCTCAAGCAAGGGATATGCAAGAAGTAAAGAAGCATGCAAGTACTTTTTATTTTTGTTGCAAATTCCAGTATTAAATGCTTTGGTTTACAGTAGGTGACACTGAAACTTTATTTGTTACACGTTATTACACTTTTTGTAATTGTTAACTTTCAAGAAAAGGCCTCCCAGTAATCATGACTGGCCAGTCCTAGTGAGCATTTTATCAAAATTAAACTTGAGGACAGAAAGAGACATATTCTTTTTGTTCTTGGTTTGAAGTAAGTTCTCTAGTTATATTTCTGTACTCTGATACGCCCTGATAAGGGGGGAAAGAGAGCAAAAAAAATTCCATGTTTTAACATAATCCAGTTTAAGCGGCAGCTTCATGCCTAATTAGAGTAATATTTACTAATTGAAACCTTTGTATGTTTCAAATATTAAATAGATCTGCTGAGGCTTTTTGGACAGAGCTTTACACTAACACTTTATGCTTTTTATATTTATACTATGGAAAGAAGTTTGGCCACACATTATACATACTTGACACGGACTTTAAATTTACTCACAGTTTTCTTTCTGTAAGTGTATTAAATGGTTATTGTTTAGTGCACTCATCATAGAAATATCTGGCAGACTTTGAAAGTATTAATCTTCTAAGGTTTAAAGGAGATTGTAATTAAAAAAAAAAAAAATCAATGATGAATAATATGATCAAAATAAATGCCTAGACCTTCTTGCTCCTTAGCAAGTGTGAAGCTAATTCTAATCTAACTGGGGCAGATTTAATAAGATGTGACTCCATTGCATAAAAAGAGTGCCTGCATCTGTTTTTCCCATTAGATTCTGTTGGGGTGGGTATAAATGTACTTTAGTTTTCTCAAATGAATCCAATTTTCATGACTGGGAAGACAGAGAAACTGCTTTAAGCCAACAATTCTGGTTAGTTTTTAGTTATTTTTTTTTAATCCAAATGTTTTGTCATGTAATACAAACCAAGTATTTTAGCCATCCTCCTTAACTGGCTTCATTATGCATATTAGTTTTTCAGTAGTGAAGACTAGAATAAATCAGATATTATCTTTTACATAATTTGTATTAAATTCCTTTCATAGGTGAATAATGTGTATATAAATAGTAGTGCTTGGGAAAGACGGAGAAAATTTTAAAATAAATATTTATGAATGAGTCTTTGCTAGAAGAATACATTCATATTGTACTTGTTCCAATCAAGGGATAGTTACCTACCTCACAACTCGTGCTATTAATGATTCAAAATGTTGAACAATAAATGTCTCATTATTTTATAACTGAGTTTAAATGTCAATGCATAAGGGAAATGGTTCAGCTGGAGAACCCATATCCACACTACTATAAAGGAATAGGATATGAATAAGAATTAGGAAAAGATAACAGCTTTAGGATTAGGTGTGAGAAGTAATTTGGTATAAATTTGTTTTACATTTCTACTAGGCTACTGAAAGGATTTTTTTCCTAAATGAACAACAGTTCTTATTCTGTTCCTAAACAACATTGCTGTCTTAAGTTAATGGAAATGGTGCAATAAAGAATTTACATGCATGCCTGTATTAAATGATCTACAGAGTGAGCAGCTGTGTCTGTTCTATACCTACCCCCAAAAAACAAAAGCCTTTTCGATAAGAAATAGTTGTAGGTCTAGCTTCTATTTTTGAAGCAGAACTGTATATCAATATTGAGTGAGTAGAAAATGAAGAATACTTTATTTAAAATACTTTTTCTTTTCTTACTATAATACCGATATAAGATATTAAGATAGTCTATTTGTAAATAAGTGACTTTATCCACCAAATGTTTACCATATCAAAAACTTTTTCTGTATTATACAGCTTCAGACAGATTTAGTAGTTGACTACAGACTTTCTAACTTCATGGAGTCTTCCTTGTACTGAAAGGATTCAGCATTCAAATTGATGTTTTGGTAGATGCCATTGATTGCCATTTCATTATAGATATTTCATGTCAGTATAGATCAGATTTTTCTTACTTAGTAATTGGATTGCTATTTATTTCTGCAATATGTTTTATTTACTTTATTTTTCAAAGCAATTTTATTACAGAATAAATTAGAAAAGTTAGATCCTTTGTTCACAGTGTATGCACAGATTCACTGATTTATTCTGTAAATAAAACAAAATAAATCTGTGGCATTTGTTGTAGTCGCCTTAGATCTCATGTCAAAGGCCACTGACAATGGCTGTGTTTATTTCAATCAGACTTTTGAGATGCACTGCAAAGCAGATGTAAAAAAGAATTTCTAGATTGCTGTGGCACTCTATTATTATTATGTTTTAAGTTCATAAACTCCTTATTCCTGCTTTATTTTTTTGAAAACTCTAAGAGACCATACTGATGTGCAATATGTCCCTCCTGACACAAACCATTCACGCTGTATGTCTAGAAGCTAAAACTCTCATATAAGGCTTACACAAACAATTATAGTTAAATTCAGGGGAAAGTTTGTGCTTTAAACTAAAGGGACACAGTTGTTAGAGTAGAGCACTTATTAATAATAGGGCTATCCCTAAAATATTCTGAACCAAAACTGTATAGCAGTTTATATGGAAAAATATTTAAAAGTTCCATTCCAGTGTGCAAAAGGGAAAGAAGTATTTTAGTTCATCATAGTGTAGACACATAAGGTGAGATTTATCTCACCTAACCTTAAATTTATACAGTATACAAGGGAGATAATTCTAAACTGTTTTTTCAGCTCATGGAAGATAATAGGTGCATATAAGACAAAATTCATCTAATGTCACTCATGGTAACATGGATGTTTAAAACACCTTGTGCCCTAAAGATATCTGTTTACTCCCATTGTCTGTGGAGCTTAAATAACCATCTCAGATGCAGAGATGCATGTTGTAGATATAAGAAGTTAGATGAGGTAAATCTCACTGCTACATTTTTCCATAAACTTTGGATTTTTCACTTCTGCTTATTTTGAAAACAAACCACACTAGGGCAACAAAGGCATAAATAAATATGTACAAATAGTTTCTTTGGTAAAGTGCTTTGGCGGTGAATGATGAAAAGTAAAGACTTGTCAGAAATGCAGTGCTGGATTTCAGAAGGTAGTGAAAAGTAAGATATGAGGACAGGATTACCGAGGTATTTACGTGCTGGTGTCGGCTTTCCCTAAGACATCAGAAGAATGGGAGACATGTCTCAGACACTGGAAAATTCCTAGGAACTTGGATTTGGGATACCATGTGATTAGCCCTCCCTACTTTCGAACTAAGGTGGAGTTAAGAAATGGCTGTGTCTATTAAACTGGGGATAAAGATACTAGTTCCGTTATCTTTTGGGATCTCATGTCCCTTACTGGGTGAAGTTCCTACCCAGCTGTCTGTCTTAGCTTAGATGGCAGAAGAGGCAGCAGACTGCTCTGTCCCAGTCTAATTGACTGGGGTTCTTCAGTAAAGATTTAGTTTTAATGTTACGGTCTTCGTAAAAGACTGTGAAATTATTTCCATTACTAACAGGTCCCAAAATATTTGGAATTCATACAGTCAATCAAGTTCTTCTTTTCCTGTTTTGATCTGTATAAATTCTCAGTGTTTCCTTATAGAAACACATGAGAAATGTTTAATTCATTTTTTACATATTTTGTTTTTTATATAGACTTTTTCTATAACTGTGAATTTGTGTGTTTTTTTAAATTTTTTTTTTTTTTAAATTCCACAGTTTGTTATATTGTGTTACACTGCACCGTCTTTGTAGGGTATTTTCAGAATTAAGGAGTTATTATTTCCATATGGCTTTCAAAATGCAAATACCATATAAGGTTCTACTTGCACTAGTAAATTTATAGCTGTGATGTATCATTTTCTGACATTGCGATATAAGCGATATGATGTCAAGTTTACATTTGACCTTGAAGATGTTCAGTGACTCTTCTGCAGCTTTTCTATGATGGATAAAATCATCTATTATCTGCAACTGTATTATCTAGCCAAACTGTGGCCCTATTATGAGTTCTGTTCATGTCTGTAACAATGAATTTATTCAATTGAGATGCTATCTATTTTTATTCACCTTCATAATACTAACACAATAGACTACGATTTCATTTATTTATATATATTTACATAATATATTCTTCTCAAACCTAATTCCAAGCTTTTACAAGTAATAAAGGCATACAATGGCAAAACAATTAGCTGCCTTTTTAATATAGAGTGCTAGATTCGTGGATTTGGTGTCATGGATTTGCAGCTGTTTTATTCCCATCCCCTCCTCCCCCTTCACCAAAAAAAAAAAAAAAAAAAAAAGCTGATATTTATTTCATCTGAAAGAGGCAGTGAAGATTACAAATACAAAAACTCAGAAAATATTCATGGCTCTATAAGAAATCTGTATTGAATAACTGTAGACATGCTAGCAGAAGTTTTTTTTTCTTTTTTAATATTGGTAGATTAAACTGTTGTCAATCATAGGTACTTCCAAGTAATAAAAAGGAGTTTTCATTTGCCATGCCTGGAATTTCCTCTCATCAATATGTAACTTAATTAGGGTGAGAAACAAAATGGGAGGTACAAAGTATGGCCTGTCTTTGTAGCCTTTCTTTTTTTTTTCTCTTCTAATATCACTTTTCATTGATGATGTATCCTTGTAATATTCAAACTTGCCACACTGGCCACAGTGGTGGCAATAATAAAACATGATGGTTCTTTCTGCTCCTGAAAATGTGGAGTTTCCAATGCTACTTTTACCATCTTATTGCTGCTATCTAGTGACTGAGTCACAAAAAAAAAAAAAAAAAAAAAAAAAAAAAAAAAAAAGAAAAAAAACATAAAAAAAAAAAAAAAAAAAAGAGCAATTTACATTCAGTGACTTAACTAGCTGTAATTGAAAGGCATCGTATCCACTTTAAAATACAACTTTTTCTCCTCTTTTTTTTTTTTTTTTATTACTGAAAGAAAGCAGATTTTTTTTAAAACAATGTTAACAGTCTGCCAGGTGGAGATAGTTGAATTATTTCTGCCTTATTTCCAAATAAAACCCCATGTTTCCTTATCAGCCTATTCACCTCATCACCATCTTTCAGCAATGTGCATGCATTTTTCATTTTAGATACTCCTGATAAGTAAATTTTATATTATAGAAAGAAACTAGGATTTTCAAAGTCACCTGAGAAAGCAGCGTGCTAAAAGTTCATCAATTCCACTGAGATACTCTTTAAGGTTGTTTGAAAATCATGAATAAACAAAGTGATTCTACCTTAAGATTTAGGAAATAAATATTTTTGAGAAGAAGAAACCCAGAGGTCTCATGTTCTTTTGCTCTTAACACTGCCGTTGCAAACTGGGACACCAGAATAAATACAAATAATTAGAAATCTTTCAGTAGCAAAACTGATATATCTCATTTTATCTTTTTATCTACACTCATTAGGGTATTATGTATCTCTCATGACATGACCAGTGAGCGCTCTAGACACACTCTTCCTTCACTTTTGATGTATTACATCAAACATTACTAGTGTCGACTTTTCATTTGCTAAGCTCATTTCTACTATTATCCACATGTCTTCGTATAATTCATGGATTCATTTTCATAATTAAGTTGTATTTTTTTCAAGGAGAAAATATCTCTTAGTGTGAGATTAAGAGAAATTTGATTTTCTTTCTTAATTAACTATTTTGATGGAAGAATTTGGTGCTGCACAAAGAGATAAGATGTATGTAATGGCTTAAATATATCCATTGAAATTGATCACATTACTATGACAGTGAATTAATGAGGAAATAAATCAGTAAAATAATACATAATCAAAATGATTATATAAGATCCAAGCCCAGCATGATAAAATATGAGTCTAAATAGAACATGCATTTCTTTGAAGTTGAATAATTTCATCTTTCTAACTGGTGTGCACACTTTGAGCGATACTCTGTTTCATCACAGAACAATTTCTCATGCTAAATTTCGTCTTGGATAGAACCACAAGATGTGCAGAATGAGCAAAATCAAGTATTATTTTTAAAATGTGCCTTTCAGTGGCAAGATTATATATATATAAATTTATATGTTAGAGCTACTGGAACTCTTTAGAGTGCTTAACACAGCTGACAACTTTCCAGGAATGCACTTTATAATTTTCTTCAACACGTATGTCAATTGGTCTAAAAATATTAAGCCGTAAAATAATTATCGTCACTTTTTATATCAGCTGTAATAATGAAACTTACTATTTGAAGATGAAAATGACTGTGAAGCTCTTTCTGTATTTTGTTGGGTGATAAGAAAAAAAGCAGTTATTGTTATAGTAAATTACCATCTTTTAATAAATCTCTAAAAATATATTCATGAAGTCTTGCATCTGATATTGTTGTGTGGCCAAGCCCAGAACAATCAATATAAGATGATGGAAGTGACAAGATAAAAGTTCTGTGTTGACTCCTCCTCCATAATATCTCAAAACAGAGGATGGTGGTCATATTAGAAGAAATGTGTAATACGTTGGCAGAAAGATCTATAGAGCTATGAGCACAAATGGGGCTGCAGCACATACAAGCAGTGCTTTTTGTTGTAGTTAAGGGTGAAAGAAATGTTTCCACTTCTTTCTGTGTTCAACTTGGTGCTGTCAGTGTATTAAGGAATTTCTTACATATATGTCTCTTTAAAAAATGCACTATTAACTTACTATTGATAGGTTATCCTAATATACCTGAATATAAATTTCATCTGTTTAGAATTTACTTAAGAAAAGTATGCATTTATAATGCTAAGTCATTTTCCCTGAAAATTAGAAAACTCAGCTTACTTAAAAGCTTTGCTATTAAAATGGAAAAAGGAAAGGTGAAATCAACAGAACAGAATGCATTTTTCAATGAGTGACCTAACAAGAGAATTCTCAGATGAGAGTCTTAGGTGTTATTTCAACTTCATGCCCACCTGCAGAATATTGTGTTTGTTATGCAAGGATTTCAAACCCAGTTGGATATACAGACTAGGAAAACCAATTGGTGGTTTGTGGTTGACAAAAATTGTTGACAAAGGGATGGAAAGAAAAGGTCAGTGTAATTTAAGCACTTATTTCTGTTATGATATCTAATCAGTATCTAAGCTTATCTGGATGATAATACAGCTGGCAGAAACACGTATTATTCTGAAGGGGGATGTTCAAAGTTAAGGCTGAGGATCCATTAAGCTTCCTCTGCTCTGAGGGTAAAGACATCTAGAAAGAACAAGAAGAAAAATGGCAGATGTAGGTGAGTAGAAGACTTTTAATCTAAGAAATTCCTTTTTGAAGTTTAGAAAAACTTGAGCTGTCGTGAAAGCATTTAGTGAATTGTAACTAGACCTGATCTTGTCTAATAGCTGGAAGTATCTACTTCTAATATCTATCAGTCTCTTTAAAACAAACAAAAAAAAACCCACCTTGCTTCCTTCATTTGTTTGTCACCCATGGGAATGATAGAAGAAGTTGCACTATGGATGCGTGTTTTAAACAGGTATGAATGGTGACCGGAACTGTGGGGAGAGAGAGAGAGAGAGATTTTTTTCCTAGGGCTAACTGAAGGTTATTCCATTTTGCTCTTAATTTAATTTTGCAGTCCTTGTAGTACTTGTATGTGTACGCTGGCAGCAAGGAGAGAAACTGGTCTTTGTTGCTTTACTGTGCTAACACCTGAATTTCTGTGAGAATCACAGGAAATAGGAGACGTAGATTTAAGTTCTAAAAGGCTAAGGAATGCTATCAACCTGCAATTCTCAACAGCAGTAATGCAATTCCCTCCGTTCTGCTTGCTACAGTAGCCTATAAACTATGTCTGCTTTCAGGTGTGATGGAACCTTTCGTAAAATTTATACTTTCAAGCATTTTGGCCAAGTAATGACAAGAGCACTGTAAAGCTAAAATGGTAGTATTTTAGCAGCAAGAATAAAGATTTTGTAATAGAAAGAAGCCTTTTATAGATCTACCTATATATCTTGTTCACCTATGGAGTCTAAATACCTTTTGCAAATAATCTAGACAAATATAAGACCTATATCATGCTTCTTCGGGCTGCCTTATACTTCTCTACTGTTTCTGCAAAGAATGAGTACTGTCTTTGAGATACAGTCCTCTTAATGCTGTCCAACTACTTTTTCTTCTGCATTCCCATTTTGGTGTTGATTTGACCAAAACCTGTCAGGCTGAGCAGAACAGTTAATCAAATTTTCAAAGCTACTGGATCTGGCAGCTTTAGTAACATTCACTGTCTCTAATGTAAACCATTATTTTCCTTAGAATTTTCCTGGGTTGTCCTCCCTTTAGCTACCCATCCCACTGCAGATTTGTGTTCGGCAAAATGTAATTTCCAACGTGGTCACAGGCCATAGTGCCAGTACCTGGGGCAAGAGCAGCTCTGTGTTCCTTATGGAGTTACTCGCAGTGATGAATCGGGAACAATGAAGTAACTCTTGTCTGGGTTTGGTTGACAGGAGGGCTCTCTGATATGGACTTTCTACACTGATTTATGCTTCTTTCTCCGTTCAGATGAGATGCTTTGTCTAGAATACGTAGAATGTGCAGTGAATTGCCTACCTCTGTTTAGACAGGCAGCCACTTGTCTGTGGGAGGAGGGCTTGTTGCGAGCACAACACAACTCTTTTGCTCTCTGTTGAATTGCCATTCAGTTGCCGAGTCAAGCTATTTGTTCTCAATACACTAAAACTTAGGTCACTTAGAAACCACTTTATCCCTGAGTTGCTCCCTGATAGCTGCAATCAACAGGGTCATTTTGGTAATTTTTTTTTTTTTATTTTAATTTCAGGGTGTAGTTCTGTGGCTTTCTTGGAGCACTGCGTTTGATTGTGAAGCTGGTGATGTTTAACTTTTATCATCAGCTGAAAGGCTGCAAGATGTCCAAAACTGGAGTAAAACTATTTTAGGGTGCAGCATAAAATAAAATTGTGATGGAGAGTGTGAATCCTTGTGCAAGGAAATTACTTTATGCTTGGTCCTTGTATACGGCACTTGAAAGGAGCTCAGTATCACTGAGTAGAACACCAAGCAGACTGCCTGTGACTAGCAATAAGATATATGCAATATATAAGTATATGCAATAAGATTCCTGGAATGGAGCTGTGGCACCTTAGCAGCTACATAATGAGCTCTTTGCCAAGAACTAACTTCGATTCCTGCTTACTTACAGTCAGGAAACATAAACAAACTGCGTTTAAAGGTTTGGCTAATTTGCTTTTAATGAGTTTTGTATACACGAAACACGATGGACTAGCAGCCCTTAAATGCTTGAATCTCAGAACTTGCAGCTAAGAACTACCTTCTTCACAGCCCTTTCAATGAACCTGTTTCTAACTCGTAGTTAATATGTGGAAGTATTTGGTATAACAGCTTTTATTTCATACTTGTAACAAGTATTAACAAGTTCTGACAGAAGTCTGATTCTGTAAGAAGAAAGTATTTTAAGCTTTAAGGATGCTGGTGTTCACCATCATGATGGATCTGTAGCTTTGTTTCTGCTGCAATTATTAGCTGCATTGCACACTTGAGCTACTTCGGAGATAATTCTTTCATTACGTGCACAAATTTTACCTGATTTTAAAATTTGCCACACAGTTTTCAGTACATTACAGATGTTTTTGTTATAATACAATAAGGGGAGACAAGACTGAAAGACAGCTGAAGAATTTGAGCATTCTAGCTAGTTGTCCAGAGCTGCTCACAGGAGTGTGTTTGAGTGCTGATAAGGCACTAACTGTATTGAAAAGGCAGAGGCATAGCATAAGTATTGTTTTGTGGGTTTTTTTTTTTTTTTTTTTTTNAAAAAAAAAAAAAAAAAGAAAAAGCAAACAGAAGAAAAACCAAACCCCACCCAAAACAAACAAACAAAACAATTTGTATGTATTAAACTTAAGATGTTCAAGATGTATATCTTAAGAGTGCTCATTTTTTAAAAAGATAAATGAAATACATATGGCATTTTAACTTCTGTTTATTGCTTATAAGCTCATTAGAGACTGATTGCTTAGAAATCACAGCTGCTTGATGAGGTCAATAGGAGCCAAAAAGCCTATACAGGCCAATTTAACGCCTTTAATTGGCAATGAAATTTGGAATGTAAAGTCTTTGTCATTGAGACAGTTGCAGTGTTTGCAAAGAAAAGAAATATATTGAATAGTTCAATAGTTGTGTAAATTGCCATTACCTTGGTGGCCCTATTTCCTGCTTGTCTTTCATTATGCTTATATGTGTTAGTGGAGCCTAAGACTTCAGAGGTGATAGAGGCATTCCTCCTCACTCAACCTCACTAAAAATAGGTACTGCTTGGAATAAAGTGTGCTATTTAAACTATATAGCCAAAGTGTATTTCTTGCCAAATGAGGTCATCACCTCTCTGGTACATCTGGCCTCTTATCTTCCTGGCACTTTTACTTCTGCTTCTAACCTCAATTTGCTGTTCCAGTGCCAAACAGTAGAGCCACTAGAAAATGGTATTTTCATTGTCAGCAAATGGAAATAAATTGGTATACTCCCATGGTATGAAAAAGAATATAGTATAAAACATATATATTTCAACATTATTCTTACAGGGGCAAGAGTACTTTTTGAAGAAGAAGAAGAAAAAAGCAAACTTATAAGTATACCTGATATTCTGTATACAGGTTTTTCTATGACAAAATTCCTCTGATTTAGATTCATCACAAAAATGTTAACAGTGTTCTGCTGATGAATGTTTAAAGCATTATCACAGTGAAATGTATCCACAACAAACTCTCTCGTTCCTTACTCTATGTGCCATGAAAGATATAAGCCAGAAGTGTGTTATAGGTAGATTCTCTTAAAGGAATGGCCTTAAGCTGTGCCAGGGGAGCTTCAAGTTGGATATTAGGAATGATGTCTTCTCAGGAAGAGTGGTGAGACACTGGCATAGGCTGCCCAGGGAGATGGGGAGTCACCATCCCTGGAGGTGTTCAGGAAATATGTGGATGTGGCACTGAGGGACATGGGCAGTGGGCACGGTGGGGGATGGACTGGTGCTTGGACTAGGTGATTTTAGAGGTCTTTTCCAACCATAATGATTCTATGATTCAATAAGTTATGAAGGTGAAACAGTTTGTACTGTTGTATGGGAACATCAATATCTGCATGGAACGGGGCAGGAATGAAACTTTTTATCGCTAGTTGAATCCAAACTAGCTCAACTGCTATTCACACAAAACTAATAAATTTGAAGACTAACCAAATGTATAATGATTTTTTTTTTCACATATTGTAACTTACATGATTATAGCATGAAGACAGAAATGCTCATGTTATCCCGTGCTATATCATGCTATGTAAGTAACACAAATAGTTAATTCATCCATAATAAGATATTAGCTGTTAAATAGATGGTCTGGTGTGGTACACAGTGCAGTCAGAACTTGAGAGCAGACCAATTTGCAAGTGTCTGATGAATTCAGAAGACCGGCTTGTGTTTCCTAGGCAAGGCTCATCCAGAAGGCGCAGGACTTCTCTTTCTCTCTCCCTCTTCTTCCTCTTCTCCGTCCTCTACTTTTTCCAATCCTTCTGCCACCCTGTGACTGTGTGCTGTGAATCCGATCCGGAGCGAGGATATTTCAGTCCGGCTTTTTCAGGGAGCCGCCGGTACACACAAAGTTGGCTGCTGTGCCATTCAGCATCCCGGCAGCTCTTTCTCTTCACACTCGCAATGGCAAAGCTTTGTGCGGATGCACTGCTGGATGCGCTGAGCTAAAAGCGTAGGGGGGAGCGGAGTGCGGTTCGGACTGCCTTTTAAAGGTAAGGAGGAGAAAATGTGAGTGCTGGGGAAGGCATCTGCCGGCGCAGAGGGCGGCTGTCGGTGCCGTGCGGGCTGCATCCTCAGCCCCCGGTTGTGATGCAGGAGTCTGCGAGCAGGAGGTGGGAGGGGAGGGATGCTTTGTACTTGCAATAAGGCACCCCGGATTAAGTGTTATTATCGTGAGGAGTACTTTAGGGCTGGTGACGAACGATGCGGTGATCAAAGCTTTCGGGAAACATCGCTGTCAGTTATTTATCCGCTCCCAAGTTCAACCGAACTGTATTAAAACCCGCGGCAGAGGCCGGCAGCCCCGAGCTGCAAGGTGCTTGGAGTATCTCTTGTCTTGCTGCTTCCGAAGTCCCCTTATTGCAGGCGGTTTGGCTGAACGCTCTGGAGAGAGCGTTTCATGCACACTTAGCTCGATTGGAGTCTTTTCTTTTGCTCTAATCCACCAAGGAACAGTTCCGTTTAGCAATAACAGGCCATTTTTAATGCTCTCATCTCGTACTGTGCTTTAGTGTCTTTCAAAAGACTACTTTTAGAGCCACATAGGTATCTGTGCGTTTAGGTGACAATTGGCTTTTCATTCTAATTTTGTAATAGCTAAGTGCTTCACTAAAATGTATTTAAAAAAAAAAAATCACTTGTCAAGCAGTTCTGGCTTTTTTTTTTGCTTAAAATAACCGGTATCAGTAGTGCTGCTTCTACTTTTGGGTGGTCTGCTTCTTCCCTTCATGTGTCTGTCTGCTTCAGGTTGAATGTATATAAAACATAATAAGATAAAAATTTGTAATATTGATGCTATTCGGCAATCTGATGCTTTAGGACTTTGACGTTGAAGTGGATTTTATGTATCACCATGTTTTCCAAGTATTTTTCTAGTATTTTTAATCGCCAAATCCAGTATGAAGTGCATAGTGTTTTTCAAGTTAACCAAGGTGGTGTTTTAACAACCAAACTCCTGTGGATTTCTGGTAGTATGCATATTAGAAAAACGTTGGTGGTAGCATGAGTGCTTCTTAAAGTTTCCACCTCACCAATACCTTTTTTTAACTGAAAACATTCAGAATGTTTTTTCCAACTCCTTAAACATTTATTTTCTGGTAAACTTCTCTCTGGAAATGTGTTGTGGAATGCATGCCTTAGGATTGCACGTTTTACCCTGGGCGGATATTTCTTCCTGCTATTACTTCAGGAAGTGTTTGACAGTTATTCCCATGGATTTTTCTAATTTGAGTTGAGAGTGAGTTAAAGACTAAATTCCTGTCGGATTAGTTTTACATATTAAATGAGGCATTCCAGGTAATAATGTGAAGCAGAAAATGTCTGTATATGATTTCTTTTGCATACCATTGTTACGATAGTTCATAGAAACTATGAAAAGAGCTTTTACATTTTAATATTTAAATGGCTTGTGGAATTGCAGATTGATATTTTCAATGGCTTTTCATTACAGTTTCTGCCATTGAGGCATCATGAGGGCTTTGAGAAAGATGGAGTGCTGTAATTACCAGGTGCACATGTTCATTAATCCTTCCTGGCTAGAAAAAGCTTGAAGTTCTTCTCCAGTGGCCCATTCGTAAAGCTATAAATATCTAAATTGTGTCAGCCAAGAAGTCATACAGAATGGAGGCTCTTTTTGAGTTCAATTTCATGCACTGTTGCTTTGGTCTTGTGAGGGAGTGTGTTGCATTCCTCATGATGGATATTTGTCCTCTTCCTCATAAAAGTTCAGAAAACAAACTGTTAGGTCATTGATTATTCAGTTGAATGTATATGCAGTTAGATTATCATTAATATTATTCAGGAGAAGTATAGGTAACTTAAGAGCAAAAATAAGCATAGTAAGTGAAGGCACAAACCAGAGGAGTTGCCAAGATCACTGTAAACATTAAATGTAACGTTTTAGTAAACAAATTAAGGAAAGATGTAGTGCAGGCTTAAGAAAAAAGATCTTAGAGGAATATCTATAGAAATCTGCTTGCACAGTTTTCCATTCAGCAATATGCTGGCAAGTTAAATAACACAGTGCTTGAACACTGCATTTTTTTCTTTGGCTCTTAAATTTCTTGATATCGTTGTCTATATGGAGACAGAAAGGTGAGCAAAGTAGTGTCGCTCTCTGTCTATAGATATATAAATATATAGAGATCTATATGTAAGTACATGGGTAACAAATGAAAGTATCTAAACGTAACCTTCATCAGAAACTTATTTTTTTGAATAGATAATTAAAATACACAAGGGTGTCTTTAAAATGCCTGTATAATTCCTCTATGAATGTGTATGTGTGTACACCTTTCTGAAAATGGTCTTGTTAGCATTTACTGGAACTGCACTGAAATGTCATTTAACAGTCAGTTCCATGTCTCCAATCTGTCATTTGCTTTATAGGACTGTTCCAAAACTGTGCATCAATTTATGTTTGAAAAGTACTAAAATATATATTTCATTCAGTCACAGCTGTCTGTAATCTTAGACTCTCTTGCAAGTTCAGAATTAAGATTACAGCTGCTTGAGGAATTTTATAGCAATTTTTGGTTGTTTACAATGAACTGAGAAAGCTATCAAAATATAACAGAGTTAGAGATCTTACCTGGCTTGCACACTAATATAGTAACTTTCACCAAAAATAAGCATGAAGAAAAATAAGGGTGTTGCCTGTAGAATGTGCAATTCATTCACGTTGCCAGTCTTTATGTATTGCTGAGAAGGTTCAGTGTTTCCTTCTTGTGCTACAAAAGTAGATAAAGATAGTGTGACATTTTCATAAGGAAAGGTATGGATCTGTATTTATGCATTTTTTTAGAATAGTAGGTGAAATGGTAAAAAGAATGGGCACTACCCCTGGCACTGCAAGTTCTCTAACATCCAGTTTCTTCTCCTGGCTTGTGCTGCTGCAGATGGAGCTGGGGAACTGTCCAGCAAGGGCGCTGCTGGCAGGGCAGCCTGATTCCCACTGTCTTCCATAACTAACTATCAGGATTCTCCCTTCTGGCCTTTTATGAGTTATATGCGAAATATATTACCTGGTGTGGGTCACAGGCAACTTTTTCATGGTTTGTCGTACTTGGGGCATGGATTAAGATCATTCTGCCAGGCACTGTAACAGTGCATTTCTTTGGTTGGTAGGATTTGGGTTTAGCTTAACATTCTTATGTTAAATAGCATATTTTTAAATAAAGTTTTTTAGCTAGCAGCAATTTTGTATTTTATGTAATTGTATCTTTTGTATTGTTATTGGTTGTTTAAGTAATATTTATTTTTCTTAGCAACAATCTCCTTTTCTATCTGCTTTTTGCTTTTCCTTTATCTTTAGTTTGGCAACTGTGATTATTTCTCCCTAGGAATAACAAGTTGTGGTAAGACAAGAACCATTTTGGGGTATAGTTTCTTTCAGGGTTATTAGTTCTAATGACTTTCAAGGAAAAACAAAACAGTAAAGACAACCAAACCTTAAATCACCAAAATCTCCCTCATCCCTTCTCTTTGAAGATTTAGCTAAAACATTTGCTAAATTTAGCTGGCTTTTGTTAACATGTTGTCCTACTCATGCTATTTATAGATAGAAAACCTCAATGTTGTGGGACAAATCTGATCTGAATTACATCTCTGCTTAAAATGTCAATTTTTGCTATATGTTGTTAATACCAGCTGTATATCATTTCACACATGTTCCGTCATTCACATTTGTCACATAAAACCCTTTCAAACTAAGAACCGTTCATTGTCTGTCAGTTGAAAACCATACAACTGCTATATGACAAAACCAATCAATATCTGTCTCCCCTTAACTAAATTAACTAAACTAATATGAAAGGACACAAAACAAATTCTGTATTAGATCAGACTCAGGATCTGTCTAGCCTGATGTTCTGTACCTGATGTAAATAACATTGTTGCCAACAGAAGAAATGAGCCCAATGGGTATTTCCCATGTATATCTCATCATTATCCAGCAAACGATGTTTGTCAGCATGATAGTGACTTTGTGAGTCACTGATTTTATTTTTTTTTTTTAAAGTCCATTGGATATTCCTTTTTGTTTTATTTTGTTTTGCTAGCAAAATGTAAAAGATTAGCTTTCTGACCACTCTGTCTCCTTGTTTATTATGGAATTATCTCTTTATTTTCTTCCCACATTCCTTCCTTCTTCTTTCTTTCAGTTTTCTACCCATTCTGGCTACTGGCATTGACTGGCCAGATGTCATCTTAGTCTTGGTTCATCCCAAAATAACCAAGATGTTTCTGCTAGCTCCAGCATGCATTTGATGAAGATAAATGTAGTTCTTCTGAAAATATATTCAGCCTTAGACATGCTTTATTGGTTTCTTTTCTTTTTTTCCTCCACTTACCTTTTGTTTTTAAAAAGTTTGTTAGAACAAAGAGTGCACATTTTTGCATTTCTGTATTTACTTGTGGCAAAAATAATGGCTGCAAAATTAGGTGAAACAATTTCTAAGTAAAGAGTGCTATCATTAAATAGTTTCCCATAGCTTCTTATTTTTCAGCCTAGTCCTATGAAATGCTGCCTATTTACTCTAAGCTCTGAGTGAGGAGAGAATGAGAAATTATACCGTGCAGAAGCAGTAAAACTCATTCATATTATGTTAAGTACACTGGTAAGCATGCCATTGCAATTTCATTGATGGACATTGAATATGTGATGGATTTGATCAAGTTACAGTGGTTTAATGAATGACCAGCCCTTTTACAAAGTAATGTTTTTCAGTCTGACTTCTCTGTAGTCAGTAATGTAGATTTGCATTGCCTGTGGCAAAAGAGGGTTCAAGCTCAGTCTCTCTTGGATGAATGTAACTTAATCTCTAGTCTATAATATAATAAAGGAGGCCTCTGCTTTCTTAAGAGAAAACGGAAGCCATAATTGCTTTTTGCAAGAAACCCAATTCCATCAGTTTGTGTTATGCAGACTCTGAGAACTTATGGGTTAATCGTCCATACATCTACTGCTTAGTCCAGTATGTATTTTGTATGACAGTACTGGTATACATGAGTAGAATTAGCTAATCTGTACATCCAAATGGCAGCTAAGTATATCTCTGGGTAAAATCTTGAGATCTGGTCTCTAGTTGGGAACAGGCTTGTGGTAGTCATCAGACTTTTCATGTGTTAAAATGGGAGAATACTTTGCTGTGAATGTATAATTCTTCTCCAATATGCTTTTTCTCTGTAAAGACAGAAAAGAACATAGCTGACATACATTTTGGATGCCTGAAGGGCTTTGGAGTGAGTAATATCACATTGGTTGTGCTGCTTCACAGGTTTTGTTTCTGTTTTGAATGACTAACTAAATTCTCATTTTTTGTTGTGTATCTATGTTTTTTTTTCTTCTCAACTTTTGGTTTGATTCCATTATTTTTTTACTTTTATGTTTCTCCTTTGGCCAACCTTTGAAACTTTCTGCACAACAGAAACCACTGAGTATTTTCTGTCTCAACAAAAGCATTTGGCCAAAACAGGCCTTCTGTTACTTGTGTTGCAGTAACACTTGTGGCTATAGTGCAGCATAGGCATAACGTGTTCTGGTTAATGGTAGCAAGTAGTATCATTACAATAAACATCTTAGTATGGACCGTGAAAGCAACCAATAGAGCTTTTACCAGCGGTTTATATTAACTGTGTGATAGGCTCTGATTGGTTTTATGGATCTCCATGACCAGCCTGATGCAGTTTTAGATCACCTAACTTCTGCACCTCCTTGAATTTCACAAAAGCTGTTTTGATTGACAGCTCTTTGACAATCAGTGTTAATGCAAGAAGCAACAGAGCTATGTTGATCTCTGCTATGTTTCTATGGCCATGTCACAGCAGAACCCCAAATCTCTGCTCACCTTCATTTTAGAAAATAATGCTTAGAAAAAAAGTGTTCTCTTTTTCTCATCCTGCCCTGTCTGTCTTGCTCACAACACCTGGCTTAGATATATCACAGGCATAAAAGGGAGGAATTGCATCTTGAAGCATTATGCTTTTTTGTCTGCCATGTATTACCTTTTACAATACTTACAGAAATTGAGATAAACAACAAAAAAAAACATCCTTTAGAGGCTGAACCATCCATAAATCTCATTAGAAATCCTTAAAAAAAGGAAAACTGAGCTTTTAGTGTCCTTGATACTGCCTACAGAAGTGTATATATATATATATTTAATATTAGTAAATTGACCAAGATGGGTGATGGATTAATCCTTGCAATGCTTTAATACATTTATAATCACCATCAGTTTACAGCTGCTGATTATTTAAATGATTTGGGAATTTTAGTTTGCAAGTACAGATTGCATTGTGATGAAAGGAGTAAGCTGAGAAAAGACAGGAAACAGATCTCAGATGTTTCTCTTGACCTGGAGCACCATTCATGACATTTACATCGCTCAAGTAGCAAATACATGCTTTCCCTTGCTGTGTCTCCTTCTGCAGTATGTTATTTGGTTAGCTGTAGTTTGTCCTTCCTTGTGTTTGCTTTATGGAGATTAAAAGCTCTGTAGTAGATTTTGTGAAAGGACAAAATAAATAAATAAATAAATAAATGTAGAGGACCAAAATTTTACTATGAATTAAATAAATTTGAAGCCAAATTGATTTCTCAGACAGACTTGCACCAAGTCATATTTTTAGAATGAACTTTTAAATGTACAGCGTTTTACTTACAGCTTTAAAATTAATTAAACGTTATACATTCCTTTCACTTCTGAAGCTGCATGTTTAGAATAAGCACAGTCCTTATAAGCCACTAATCACTGAACCTCTTTTTTTAAAAATCTGTGACTTTTCTCCAATGTAAGTAATTATGAAAGTAATCAGAATAGTTAATTCCATTGTTTTTTTCTTAGTTATATATACAAAATGGTCAAATTGCAAGAACTGTGGAGAAATTTATTTCCTTCATATAGACTCTGCATGATATTTTGAGATTATTTCTTTACCCTAGAACCTTACAGAGAATCAGCAGAGTCACTGAATCTTATTGTAGCATGCTCTGTTGAGGTTAAAACACCTCTGCTTTCTAGTTTCATGAGAACCAGCGGGTTTGATGCCAAGGAGCTTTAACTTATGTCCTCTAACTGATGCTATATTTAGTACATCTAGTAACATTACAGTGAGCTTCAAATGTTACCATCATTCATAACATTTTCTGTGTCTAGTCTATTATGACTTGCAAGGTCTGGCTGTGTTGCTCATACTATTCAGGACAACAAATTGTAACATCAGCAATTTTTTGACAATGACCCATTTTTATTAAAGGGAGCATAGTAGAACTGGTCTGAACATCTATGCTGCCTAACCCCTTTATTAATGCAACGTTTCATGCAGCGATGCCTTGACAAATTTTCTCTTGCCTCCTTTTCCCCATGTGTATTGTATTACATACCATTATACTTTAATAGGGAGTGAATGTCAGAAACAAAAGTCTGCTCAATCAAACATGTATTTTGTGTTTATGGTTTTACTAGTGTGGAAATGCATCTGAATATGTCTCCAGAATGTTTAATGGGTAGCTTACCAGCCATTTCAGTTTTTTCTTTAGAAAAGAGGATGTTCAGTTACTTGCTGTAGTGTAGAAATAAGCTGTTACAGATGGTGTATGTGACATTATAAATAATCTTTTTATAAACACAAAATTATGCATCTCTTCAATAGGAATCATTTCTAAATGATATTTTCTGATTTATCAGAAAAATCTTTAAGATTTTAATGTTTTTTTTTTGTTTTGTTTTGTTTTGTTTTTTAATTCAGGACTTCAAATAAAACATATCTACCAGTCTTGTTCATATGCTTTATAAATCTACAGGTTTAGGGGGAAAAAATGTTATATTTCAAAATTTCCTATGCATCTAAATGATTTTACTCTTTTAGGCCTTTTGCCTAACAAAATAATCTCATGACTTGATTTACTATGTAGTTACTTTGATTTTTATTTTTTTTAAGCATCTTCAAAGTTAGGAAATTGAAATTAAATATTCTGTGCTTGCTTTACTATTTTATTCCATTTGATGTTGAAAAGGGGAAAAAATGCCCCAATCAGCAATCTAGAATTTCGTCACATATTTAGACCATAGGAAGAATCAAATCTTTTGTTTCTTAATCCTGTGTTAAGTGTATTTTTTTTCCACTAAATTTCCACAGTTACTTAAAGCTATTGATGTTATCAGAGAGTGTACTCTACCACTGTGTGCAGTCGAAGTTTTAACTTTTTGATTTATTTTCTTATACATATGTTGCAAATTAATACAACTTACAGTAGTTATTATGTTTTATTTATAATACTACCGTAGTATATCTTGGTTAGACATTTAAATGAAATGTGATTTATTCTACACCCCATGTACGCATGCTAAACATACTCCTGACTATTTTAAATCACTTCAGTTGAGTTTAAGTATGTATATAAGCAGAGAATGAGTGAGTCGTGTGACTTAAGAAGATGCAAAGAATGATACTTCTAAAAGATATACCTACTTGGGGAAACAGACCACATCAAAGTCAGTTTTAAGGAAGCCTGTGGATAGCAAAGTGGGACTAGCAGGAAACTGAAGATTTATTATAGCCTGAAAGGAAAATCTTTGGCAAGAAGGAACATTAAACGAGCTTCCTGAAACTCTAAGACTGAGGTCAGAGTGGTATGATGTTGGAGTGAATGATGTGGGGGGCTGTATGTTTTGCTCTCCAGGTAGCTGGTCAGTGGTGAAGGCTTAGACTTCTGGGAGACCTTTTCCTGTGAATTACTTAGGTAGAAGGGATTCCATATTTTATCTTAGACAAAAGTTTTATTAGTGGAGCTAACCAGATACTTAGCTGATCACCACAACTGCAAGTCACTTTTCTGAGTTGACTTGAGCCATCTCAGGCCTTCCAAGAGAGAAGGTACTCTTCTCTAAGGGAAACTTATGGCTGCTGATTGTGTAGTGTGAAACAAGGCATGTGAATAGAACAACTTGCTTTGCTCTTTTTACCTTCCTGAGACCATTTTGTTGTCATTTAAGCTATATGTGTAAACAGCTGCTAAATAAAGAATGTTTAGTTTCATAGTGACACAGAGCACGCTGGTCTGTAAAACTGAGCATTTGTATTTCATTTAAAATTGTTTACTATTTCTACACAAGGGAGCTATGTAAGCTGTGAAGGGATTGTTGATGAGGATATAGTGAGGCCCATGTTACATTTTGAGAATATTGCTGAACTTTTTGACTGTAAACTCTACTCATCAAGAATATAAACAGGATTGTGCTGCAGCTGCAGATTGCATCTGGCCTGCATAAGCATATTTAGACAAATTGTGCATGATTTGCATGTTTTTATTTGAAACCTCTATCACCCATTATACAGCATTTTCCTGTAATACTGAGCAGTAGCCAGGCAAAGAGAATGAGGAAGCTATGGAGAGGCAATCAGATATTTAAAGGATTGGGGCATAGGGATCCCCGTCTGGAAGATTTTGATAAGCTGGATGTAATTTGTACAGTTGGAAAATCCAGAAACAGATTTGTAAAGCATACAGGTCTGTGTGTAACAGGTAGCATGAGGACTGTAAGTGAATTCAAGTGTGCAGTGTTCATTCTTCAGAGGACTTCTATGCTTGCTCAGTCCTTACACTTTCCAGGAAGAATGATCTCCAAGACAACTGAGGTGGGAAAACAAGAGTAAGGAAGAGCAGATGGAAGACCATGCATGGTGCTGTGATGAGTAGGATAGAGTGCCGAATTGCCATGGTGGTAAGAGGAGGAAAGATGGATTACAGATGTCAGTTAAATAAAGTTTTTGGACTGTTTTTAGTGGTTTGGAATAGGGAAAGAAAGAAAAAAAACCAGATACAGTCCAAAAAAGGAGAGGAAAATATTTTGTTTTGTGGTGTCCCCTGTTCAGAGCAGGGAAAGGAAGGAGAGAATGCAGTAAACCAAGGCACACTGGAATATCGTCTGAAGGTGGAACAAAGTTTGTCTTATCTGTGGGGAAGTTGTTCCTGTAAAGAAGTATATGAAAGTGCATTGTGAATTAAAGACAGAAAAGAGAGAGACGTAGGTGTTTTTTTTTGAAAAACGCTAGAGCCAAGCAGTTGTTAATTCACAACTCTTAATTCACAGGACTGTGAGGAATTTAAGATGGGATTTCTTGTGTCCTACTGTATCTACTGACCTAGAGAAATTCACCTGCTATGCAGCTTACATCTATCTTATATAAGAACATTAAGACAAGTCTTGCGATATTTTGCTTAGGCATCTCTCACCTAGAAGTTATTTTTCACTTTTATTTGAATGGTGCTGCCTAAATTGCTGCTTATGGCACCCATCTAAAAGTTACAAGTAAATGACTGAACTGAAAAGAAATCCTCCTTTTAATAGCTTGAATAAAGCTGTTGTACCATTAATGTTACTCAGTCTCTCAAGTCCTTTCTATTCAAGCTACTGTGGTACTTATGCTCCAGTTTTCAAGGGATGGGATTAACTTTTCTTTTTACTTATCCTTTTTGCCTTTCTCCAGCTGGAGGACTGAGCCTATTAGCTCTGGTGCATCAAAAAGGCATCCAGTATTAACATCTGCCTGGGTTCTTCCTTTCCCCCTGTGACAGGACCTTGAGTTGCTCAGAGCCTTAAAGTGGAACTACCCCACCTTCTCCTTTGAAGTGAGCATAACAAAAGACATCAAAATGCTCCCCAGTCTTTAAAGCTAACTGTATTAGAGTATGAACTATTAAGCTAGAATACAGTGGCTATGAAGAGATCGAAAATACAGGTCTGCTGAGGCAGATGAAACGAGCATCTAAAACAAAAATTACTTTTTCATTACTATGTGAGTGTGTGGTCCTTTTCTCCAATCTTTCCTGCTAATTCTGCAATGTTCAGTGTCTTTTCAGTTTAATTAACTCTAAAATGTCCCTCTGGGTTCTTTGGAAACCTTCCCTCCATCACCTTTGGGCTGAAGAAAAACCTGCTTGCTGCTGATAGCACATCCCTACTCCTCTCTGAAGACTCCCAGTTTGCTCTCTTCTCGCTGTTGCTGTCTGCTCTGCTCTCTGCACTGAAGCTCTGCCCCACAGAGCATGCTGAGTTCCTCTGGGGAATGGAGCAATCTGCTTTTTTCTCTAGAGAGTGGATACACAGTGCTGCAGGCAGCATCATGCAGGCAGACTTCTTCCCCACTGCTCAGATTGTCTTACATTTTGAAGAAGTGTAGTATGTAGTACATGCACAGTAAGCCTTACGCTAAAAAACAAACACCGCTACCATCTGTTATATACGCCCCCGTATAGGATAATGCTGCTTTTCATTACTTTTATCTCATGTAGAGATAAGGTTGATGAAGTAAAGATGTTGGATTGCGTGTAATGGTAATGAGGACATTCTACACTATGCTGGTGGAGATCAGCAGGATGCTTGAAATCACAGAGATAGATAAAGGACAAAAGGACTACAATTCTGGCATATATCAGAATATGTGTACATAATACACACAGATTATAACAGAGAAGATACTGATCTGTGGAAAAAGAAGGAATGGCAGTAGCTGAGGCAGAGTTGATTGATCTGTGAATGGAAATCTGGGAGAAAATAGGAGGAGGAAGCTGAATAAAGGCCACAAAGTATAAGGAAATATTTCATAACGAGGTTTGAGAGGGGGATTTTTCTCACTCTAGAGTTTTGCTAATGTTATGTACAAGGGGAACAGATTTAAAAAAAAATGACAGAGGTGGGCAAAGATTCCCTTCTGACTGGTGAGGTTCAGATAAATAATTTGAATAAGATTTTTTTTTTTTTTTCTAGTTTGAAAGAAAGATGGTGTCCTACTAACATTAAACAGAAGCATCAATTAAACAAAAGCATACAGTTGTGTCTCTTCAAAGTAAAAGGAAGGTTTGAACAAAGATGTAGTCTGGGAAAATAACTAGAAAAGAGCACAGGGATTTAAGATTCCACTTACAGCTGTTTTAACAGATCACATAGATATAGAGGGCTGCTAGCATTTCAGTAGAGCCATGTGTAAGTTTATGTGAGACTTTAACTGCAAGTTAAACAACCAGCTCATAAATTATACTACACAGTTTTGTGAGATTTCTTTATAGCACATGCAGTTTTTGAGGCTCTAGTGACACTGGCAACTTTCCAGCTCAACTCAGCTCGCCCTCAAGAGGAGATTTTAACTGTGCTGATGCTGTTTTTTCAAATGTGGAATGAATAAAGAACCCGTGTCTTTCCTGAAGGTAGCCTGTACTCTGGCTGCAAGAGCAGAAGCCCAAGAGAGTAGTACCTTCTCCTAGCTTTCCCCCAGGAGGGACTCAGAAGCACTTACCTTATTAATATCTTATGACAGATACAAATGGGTATCACTTTAATTTGTTATTGATCCTGTACCCTCTTGGGCAGTGAACTACAATGTAGAAATACCTACCTGAATCCTGCTGTGGGCACAGCTGGGTCCTTGCCTTCCTGTTGGAAAAACTTCACATCACACAGCAGAAATGAACTTCATAGGAAGCAGAAATCACAGAAATATACCTTAATGCCAGTGCTTGGAGGAGTATGAGTGTATACCCTTTGCATTTCTCCAGATCAATGCTTGTAATCTCAACTGCTAATACAAGTTTACAGCCACAGCTATCTTCTCAGAAGTCCATTACTTGTGCCACAGTTGAGAGAGAAGGAACTAAGATTATCCACCTGCTCACCAGCCCCAGCCTGAGGCCTAGTCTTGGTGAGCTTTGTGTGAGCGTGTCTGGAATCTGACCTGGGAAGGCAATAAGCACCGCATCTCTGCTGCTTGCAGCACCTCAGCTGAGGTCAGCTCCAGCCATAGCACTGCTCTCCTTTCCCAATGTAATTCCAGTAAATCTTCAAAATTATCTATTTACTATGGCACAGAAGGGGAACATTCATTAAGTCAGGCATTGATCTCAGTGTGGAAACAGCAGTTTGCTATTCCACCTGAATATAAAAGTGTATTTAATCTGCCTTGGGAGATGTGGAGTGCAGCACCGTTGCCTTGTAGAGATAGACATGAGGGCTGCCGGGGATAGCAATAGTCCCATACCTGCCTTTCTGCTGGAAGTACTGTTCTTACTGCTCTATGCTGAGTGGGATTAGCAAACAAGAATCTGTTTCCTAGCTGAAAATTAACCATTTATTAAATCTGTCTGAAAACTAATCAGGAGAAGAAGGTTGTGGGTGGGTGGGTTTGTTTGTTTGTTTGTTTTTTGCAACACAGCTCTATGTGGTCATGGGAGAACTGGTGCTGGCACTAGAGAGGAGGAAAAGGTGCCCTGCAGTAGCAGCCCATGCTTGTGCTTACTCTCCTTGGATGTGGTTATTCCCATGAGGCATAGGCATTTTCAGAAGTCTGGGGTAGGAGACTCAAATACCATTTGTACCTGTCCTCTTGGTTCACTTTAAGTAGCTGCTCTCTCAGTCCAGTTAATCTTTAAAAGGAAAAATGTATGCATATGAAGGGAACAACCCATAAGTTAAAGGCACTGTTCTTCTGAAGTGTTTCTCTCCCTCCCTTGTTTCATTAGTAACATTTATCTCTACATTTTCTGTATATTAGTTAAAATACCTACTGTACAGGGGAACAGAATACCTCTTCAATAAGAAAAAAATATTTTCATGATTTTTAAATGCTGTTTTCTTGAGCTAATACTCAGCAGTATAATAGGTAATAATAATAATACACATACTTAGTAATTTCAACCTTTGCGCAGCAGGTTAAAGCAAACAAAAATCCTGTTGTCGTTTCTCTCCGTTCTCTAATTTTCCTTCTGGGTTGTATAGCAGACATATTCCCAGAGATGACGAAGGCAGGAAAAATAACGTAACTAATCAGTATTTTCATTTCAGGGCAAAAGAGCATTTTTGCTGGTGGGATATGAAAACATTCTATACAGTTCTTATATTTTTAAAAAGGAAATACCAAGAGATTCATGCAGAATTGAAACAATAGTTTATATTAATTAGTAGCCACAAGTAGAGGAACATTAATAATAGATGACAAAGATGCTTTAACTTGAGGCACTTGATGGTTAAAAGTTGTTTGCAGTGTTTTCTGGCTTTTTTTTTTCCTGCTATGTCCAATTTCAGGAATGACAATCAGGCATTCCTAAGGTAGACCACAAAAAACCACTATAAAAGTAAACTGATAATTCTTTGCTGTGAAATCAAGAGTAAGGTCTGGATTCTGTAGGGATCCACACAAAAAGAACAAAGCACCTTGTCTAATCTATAGGTTTAGCTGATGAAGTTTACTCTCTTGTGAAGAAGCACTGAAGCAGAAATGAACCTAAATGTTCAGAGCTATGTTTTCAGGCTTCAATTTGCAAGTGAGATTTAGTACCCTGAGAAACAGAATGGCCTGTGCTGTTCATAAAAATGAAGACTAGATGTTTGCACACAGTCATCCTTACAATATATCTGTCACACTGGGGTTGGTTGCTAGAAGGATCTTCTCTGTCCTATTTTAACAAATCAGTTGTCCCATTCCACCTATATAACCTGTCTTGTTACTGTCATTTATTTCTAGCTTGGTGATGTTTGTCAGATGCTATTCTGTAAGGAAAAAATGAAAGCTCTGCAGAGGTACTAGCTAAGAAAGGTAAAGCAAGGCTTTCTCCTCCAAGATCTGCAGACTGGTGGAAATATGAATAAAAATGTGCACCTTTTTCCATTTGGTAGACTTACTAGATGCTGAAAAGCACAAATATTGATATACTTACCAGTAAAACTTGAATCAAACTAGAAGTAGAAATAGTAAATAGAATTGACATGGAGTTTTCCTTTGAGATGTAACGGGAAAAAGGAAGGTATGCCTGTAACACACAGGTCATGGCAGCAGTCACATGAATAAATATGAATCACTGTGTAATTTCTGAAGAAATATGACTTAGTACTAACAAACTTCATCCTGAAGCCTAGCTTCAGTAAAAGGGTGAAAATGTGTATTTCATATTGAAAAGGATTTGTCTTATGCTAACCAGTTAATATGGTATTGTTAAAAGTTTTTACAGAGATCAAAGATCTTGCCTATGGCATTACAAGAACATGTCAAAAGCTCTCAAGGAAAATTAGAAAAGATCAGCAGAGAGCAAATATTTTCATGGCACCAGCAACAGTGGTGACATTGTGTGCTATACTGAAATGTGTTTAACCTTTCTTAATTTCTTTAATATGATATGTAACTTTTTTGGTCCTTCTCTGCTTCAGATTTCCTATGTCTCTTCTACGTTTAAGCAAAATACTTTGTGACAAATGATAAAACCATGAGAAGGCTGCCTATATCAAGTGAATCTATTGGGTCCTGATTATCATCTCAGATACTTTAAAGTTAGTACGGACTTTCTGTATTCTCAGTTAACGTGTCTGCTCTGAATAGAGCATGAAATATTCATCTGTTTTGGACAGCATGTTGATTTTTTTTTTTTCCCTGCTCACCTACATGGTGAGGGAGCAGAAGACAGTTATGTGTACCAGGTGTGGTCCATATTTTTAAGGTTTTTTTTGTTTGTTTACTGTAACTCAAGGCTCTTTTTTTGCTAAACTTCTGAGTCTGAAAGCTACAGCCATCTGAATAGGGGCACCTATATGCCTTACTGCCAGATCCTGACAAAATTTAATATGCTGCTGTGCCCTTTACTGTATCTGAGTCTTCTCTCTTTGTTTTCTTTCCTTCTGTCTGCTGTGCTGTGCCAGGAAAGGGAGAATTTGTTTCATCTGGCTTCTGATCTGCTTTCAAGAAATGTGTCTGTAACAGGGAGTGATTTATAATGGTTTTAATTTGCTCGTTTACCTTGAAGGGCTCCTTTTTATTCTTCTCCAGGTCATATGCTTCTGCAGGCTTATTAGTGTCCAGTGTTCTCTAAACAGGTTCCTTTAGAGATTCTATACAAGAAGAGATTAGTATCAAATTTAATTACTTGAAAATGTTTGATGTTATGTGGGATTCTGATGCAGCAGAGTGATACAGCAGCGTGCAGAAATCACAACACAAGCACAGTATAGCAGTTGCAGTACAGCTGAATGACATTACAAACATGATTCCTATTACCGGTATCTGTATACTCACTGTCAGGACTCTGGGCATCCACAGTCATCGAGGACTTGAAGGCAGCTCAAGCTTGTTGCTCTCTGTTCATTTTGATGATTATTCTTTTCTTCTTTTTATATTCTGTCTTGAGCTGAGCCACATTTATACTTCCCACACGCTAGCCTGGCTAGCTTAGGAAGATAATACTTTCTATTGATTGTTTTGGGGAGGTCCATTTACACAACCTGTTAACCCAGTCAACCAATACAGGTATTTATCTACAAGAAAGGCCATATTTCAGTCCCCATAGTATGGAGATGATTCTGGATTCCTGTACAGCAGCTGTGGTCACTCTGTTCTCTTTTCACAGCTTAATAACACATTGACTGTGCCAGTCTCCATGGAGCCTTCTTCCATCCTGGGGGTTTCTTAATTGGGTGTGGTTCCTTGATTTGAATAGAGAAGTACTGCCTGGTGTATTGTTTTTTGTCTGATCAGTTAAGTTTTCAGCTTAGAAAAAGAACTAGACAACACTAAACTACTGATTGTTATGCTAATTGATCTTCTGTGCTTAGCAGAAGAAATAAAGATCCAAATTTGCAATTTGTTAGTTCTGCATGTTTCCTTAATACAGATGATGTTAGAAGAAATGGAGAGAACTCTTTTAAACAGATATATTTCCCCATTCTTCCTGCCTTATCTGTTCAGATAGCTCACTCTTGAAGCTGATGTGGCTGAATATATTTATATATGTTTAAGTGATACCTAGAAAATTTTAATTTATCATTTTCCATGACCTTCTATATGCATTCTTAGTTTTTGAAAAGATATCTTGTCCTAACAGTATCTTGCAATTTATACAAAAAGAAGAAAAAATGTAAGAAAAATCATGAGCTCTAGCTTTTTTTCCTATTTTAAATCAAGAAGAAAAGATAAAGCATGAATTCTCCCTTTAATTAATATTCTGAAAAAAATCAAAATGAGAAATATGGAATCATTTTGACTTCAAAAATTGTAAAACAATGAAATATTAAGCATATTAAAATATTTAATATTTCATTTATTTCAGTATTGGAATTAATATTTTACTGTATGCCAAATGTAAGTGTATAAACATGTTTTATTTATAAAACTGAATATTCCTACTAGAAAGAAATGAAAATTACAGCTTTTGTCTTTTGGAAAATAGTGATTTTTTCGTGAAACCTTAAATGTTTCAGGTATACTTCCAGAAAATATTTCTTTAATTTCCCAACAGATAATTGTTCTATCATTTCTTATCACAGTATTTATGAAAAAAAAAAAAAGTATTTATTTATTTTACATGCATGGTGTTATTTATACTGTTCACATTCAGGAAAAAAAGATCAGTTTAATTAAATTGGAGTTTTATTTTCCACAAACTACAGTGCAAACTAAACATAACTTTATCATTTTGCTCACTAGTGTGATCAGTCGTTCTGTCATTATTCTGAATATGTCCTTCTGGATCCTGATAAAATTAGGAGTATGGTTATATGTAAATGGCATTGAGTTCATTAAGGTGTCCATTAACACATTAATCAGACATGTTTTTTTGAAACTTCATGTTACGCATTTTTAAAATACATCAAGTTTTGCACTTTTAAATGCTGGTCACACTGAAGTCAATGTGAACTCATGTATTTTAAATTGTAATTAAAAATTCCGCTCTCTGAGCAACGAGTCTGTAATAGAACTGAGATCAACACCTTCAAAATATCGTGATTATTGCCATAGACAAGCTTGTTACTAAAAGTTTTATGTTTTCAAAATACCTTTGTAATCAGTGAAGCTAAAGACTTTCAAAACTTATTTTTGCTTTTATTAAAAGGAAAACTGCAGGAACTGCAAGTGCAGGCTTTTGATTGTATCAAAGATCTTGTAGGCTATTCAGCCATGGAATTGAGATGAACAAAAGAGTAGGTGTTCTCATCTATAGGCTGAAATTAGTGTTACCAGTTAGATGGAAAACCATCACAACAGGTAGTTTTGAGTCGTTTTTTGTTTCTTCTGTCTTTTTAACGGAAATCTCTTATCTTTCAAACATGAAATAGCATACTGACTTTTAAATACAGTGCATTAGTAATGCCTTTACTTTGCACAATGCATCTTTTATCATATTTTAAAATAAATGTAAAATAAATGTTTTAAAATCCCCAAACCAACCAACAAACCAATAGATTTGCAGCAGGTAGTGATCCAGAGGAAGTAGCGAGTAGCCTTTTAGGGGCATATATTGAAACACTGAGAGTCCTGCAAGAATGAAAATGTGTTACGTCTGAAAGCAGTTGGTCCTTTCTGTGTAGCTCTGCTTCATGCCCTTTAGGTGATGGGTGATGACTATCAGATAACTGGGAGAAAATAAATGGGCAAATATATTCATTTCCACACTGTGGAATAATATATTAAAACAAATGGTTCCACTTTTGCCAATATGATTTCTTAGTCCTTTGAAAAAATCAGAGTTGATTCTTGTCAAAGGCAGGTGCTTCTTAATATCAGAGTTGGCTTGTATAATAAATTAGTAATTCTCTTTTCACCACCCAAGTACACCTTGAGAAATCAGGTCCCAATCTGATGGGTCCTGAAAGAAGGAATTGGCAAAAACATCTAGAAAATACGTTAGAAGAAACTGACACGTTGAAACAAAAATACCCGTGTGGGAAGGATGTTGTTGTTTTTTATTAGTCTAACATTTGTCATATGGATTTTTCTGAATTTTCAGAATTTAAAAGAACCTGGTATCGCATCATTAGGTTTCAAACAGTAAACATAAAAAATGTTGGTTAGAAATCTGAATTGTTCCATTTTGTTCTGGTTGTGGTGGTTGTTAAACGCATAGTGACAGCGTGACCATCAATGAAGGCTAGCAGCATCCTAAGCTGTATCGAGAGAAGCAGAGCCAGGAGATCACGGGATTGAATATTTCCCTTTACTAGTCACTCGTTGGACCATATCTCAAACAAGGTATCTGGGTTTTGGCCACACTATTCAAGAATGATGTTGACAAACTCACTGTAAGCCAAGTTGGTCAGAAGGCTGGAGCTCTGGGAGGAGAGGCTGGGAAAGGGACAGCTATTGGGAATCCTAACAGCCATCTGCCCACAACTACAGTAAGGTCATCAAGAAGATAGAGCTGGACAGTAGAACAGAAGACCATGATTGTGAATGGGAAAGGAAAGAGTCTGACTATATACAAAGAAAAAGACAATCTCCATGGGAATAATTAAGCATTGGATCATAGTGCCCAGAGAAGTTGAGAAATCCATGTTCTTGAAGCTTTTCAAAGCCTAACTAGACAAAGAGCTGAACAACCTGGTCTGAATTCAGTGTTGACTCTACTTTGAGCAGGAAATTGGACTGAATGACCTTGTGATGAAGTGTGGGATATACTTTGCATTAATGTATTTACTGATAACATTAAATTTATCCCCTTAGGCCAAGTTTACAATTGGCCCTAAGCTCACTTCTCTGATTTGGGTATTATTTTGTATGTAAAGCAGGCAACAATTTCATGTAGATGTTACCAGAATTCACTGCTGGTAAACAAAAAGAAACACCTGCCCTGAAAAAAACATTTTAAGTCCAGCTTTTAATTGGAATAGAGAACTCCCAGACTCCTGAAAAACTCCTAGAAAGATAAGAAAACCTGTGTCCAAAACTTGAGTCTCAACCATGAGTCAAAACGATTTGGGAGATCAGGCCCATGCAGAGGCTGTTGGCCAGCCTGTGAGAGAAAAGGAGAGATCTGATTCTTCCTTGGACCACTGAGTGCTGAACATGAAACAATTCTTCTTGCCTTAAAACAGTCTGGATTTTGTTTCTGATATCTGGTTGTTCATTCCAACAGGTAATATGGGGATGCAGAGGAAAGAGTGACAAATTCCCTGGTGTGACTTTTGGTAAAGTTAGCTTGCTTTTTGGAAGGGAGAATGGTATTTGTTCTGCAGCATGACAGAGAACTAGTTTAGGTTAATAAAGACAGCAATATAAAAGCTTAATGTTATGAGTGGAGTTTATAATTTTGCTAATATGTAGTCAAATTAGATAAGTAACTCACATATCTGTCTGATTAAGGTGACATATGAATATCCAGGAGGCAACTTATGAGCTGCTTTAGCCTGGAGGCAGAATTGAAAAACCAAGCTTTTGCAGACTAAGTTTCTCTTTATGTAGACTCTCATTTTCTTTAACAAGACAGAGGAGGGAGGATGTGCTGAAAGGACAGTGTTGAATTTTGACAACTAAGTAAATTTTAGTGAAGCTGAAACCATGGTATCAATGTATTTTAATAAAAACTTCATAATCCTCTTCTGTAATGACTACATATTTTACATGGTGACACTATTATTATTAATCTCAGTGTTTGAAGTTATTTGGAGTTACTCTGTTATGTTCTATATATTTAAATTCCAACTGGTGTTTCAAGATGAGTAGATAAGATAAAATTGCTTCCCTCCCCCCAAGAAAATTTTTGATGAAAAATGGCTGATTAGCATATCATTCAGTTTGTGAAATTTCCTTTTTTTCCTGCTAAAATGGAAAAAAAATGATAAAAGCCACCTATGAGCACATGTCAACATTTTACATTCTGCTCAGGTTTCAGTAAATTCCTGGGAAACTACTGGTAAACTTAGCATCAGGTCTGGTGCACAGCTTGAACTGGTTCTCTCTTCAAAGCTGTGTTTCCTTACAGTTCTAAGAAGTGACATTTCCTTGATGTCATTTGTCAAGAAACAAAAGGAGACAGGAGGTGTTTTTACTTTCTTTATGATATTCTTAGCAAGCGTACTTGAGCCATAGTTTCAATGAATTAAACTAGACTTCATGTAAGAAAAGCACGTTAACTTTGAAACTGTAATACTAATGTCTTATGCAGTCCTTATTGCAATATATTACACTTCATGGAAGAATCTCAATAGCCTCCAAATCAAACTAACAAAACCTATCACTGTCATCAAAAGTGTCACACTTCATACAATCTTAAATGTGTTCTTTCTTCAATATTGTTTTTCTTGTAAGATTCATTTCTATTGACTTTTGGTATTCAGTCAGTTCTCAGTCACCTTTGGAATCTGGGCAAACTGTAAACACTTATTTTATAGTTATATATACATATATATTATCCTTTTTTAAAAAAAAAAAAACAATTCTGAAGCACTGTAGAGATAAGAAAGTGAAAAAAAAAAGAGATATAAAAGAAACAAAATTCCAAATTCAGCTCCTGAAACAGCTTGGCTGCAGTTCAGCATTCACTTTTACTTTCCAATATGTCAGTTTCTTCCTGGTTTTGAATACTATTAAGTAGCACTTGGCTTTCAGTTTCATTTACAAATTTTTCAAAGAAATTGTATATCTTACTATGGCTAATTTTAATATAGAGTCACAATGTACTATTTAGCTTACATTTAACTAAAGCATAACTGTAGGTCAGAGGTTAAACCTATGTTAAAGGATATTTGATATGTATATATAATATTCAGGTACACATATCTTGGCAGATGACAGTATGACTTGTTAAAAATCCATGTTTTTAATTGTCTGGAAGCACTGTTTTTTTTTTTTTTTTGAATACTAAAAAGCTACTCATGGTTATTTTTATCAAACTGTTTACTCCACATCACCAACAGTCTAACATGAATATGTCAATAGTGAGAGATAATTGGCACCTCTTTGGAGGTACGGTATTATTATTAGTAAGGACAACACTATGAATATCATTATGCATTCTTGCCATTGACATTTTCAGATATATTAGAGAATTACACTCAATTATTTTAATGTAAGTCTAGGGCTTTGTATTGTGTGGAGTCTTCACTTTCAGAATATCTTGGTGGGGGAGAATTTTCTTTGAAATGATTTATACAGGACTGTTCAGACAAAAATTTGGAACAATATGTGCTCATGTTTGTTCTTTAGATGTAACTATAAAGAATGATAGCGTAGTACATTAGCATATATGGATATATAATTGAAATATATTTCATATACCTCAAAAAGAGGTAAAAATATTGACTAGCAATTTAATTAAATACTCTGGGTGGTCTGTGAAGCATTTTCACTCTCACCTAATTACTGCTGAAAATTATGATACATACTCTCAGATGGCTTTAAAAGTTTGTTTTACAGGTAGAAAATAGGCAGAATAAAAGCTATGAAGACACTTAAAAATGCAAAATATTCATATCTTCTGTGGGATAAAAATTAGTCTTCCTCAATCTCAAAGGTAGATTTGTTCACTTGGATAAATTCTTTTTTCAAAATACAAATGTTTTATTTCCGCTTACTTAAAATTCATCCACTGTTATAAACAATAAAGCTTTTAAAATCCTAAGCCCATCTCATAGGAAGTTAAATGTCGTTTTAGAATGTATTCATGCATATTAATACATTCTGTTTTAGGAAAACGTGGACCACATTCATGTTCCAAGGATTTTATCAAGATTTTCCAAATATCAAATATATGTATAATATATATGATATATAATAATATGTTTATATTTTATAATTATTCTCTATCCAATATCCTTAGACCATCATGTCAAGAAGCATGGCAAATGTACATGCAACCAAGAAACCTGACCATTTCAAAAAATGACCTCGGTGAATTTTTATTTTTTTTTTTAAACCGAAAAATACGGACTCATGTTCAAGTGTCTAAAACCACATCAGCTTCTGCCTTACACATACTCAAAAAATCATATGTCACTTTAGATTTTGGTGCATTTCTAGTAATTTACATAATACAATTTATCTGAAAAAGTAGATCTTAAATGGACAAAAGCATGAATATCAAATGGATATTAACTAAAAATATGATGAAACAGAACAAAGGTTAATATTAAAAGCAAATGAGATGTTAGTACATCAGAGAATTAATTGAAATTGTTCCTCACCCATGGAAAATACTCAGTTTTGCTAAAATTATGTTTGATTTGTTTTTCCCAATAGCTCTAGCTGTCTGGGTTGGGCTTTGGCCCCTGCTCTAAAATTTAGTGTGTAATCCTTATATTTAAAATAGAAATAGTATTTAATCTTCTTTCGGGAAGGCTATGAAATCTTGAGACTGTTTAATAAACACAAGCACTAATAGAAAGTATGGAAGATAACACAGAGATAGTGGTATAATCTTTTTCAGTTTAGAAAGGTACATTTTATTTTTTTAATGTCTTCATGTCTTTTATTGTAAATACACCTTGTACTTCAAAGGCAAAGTTAATAATAATTTAGTCTTTGTGAAGCAAATTTTTTTGAAATCATGTTTTGTAATGCATCTTTAAGAGACTGTAGCAAGAAGTGCTATGCAATGATTCTATGATAAGAAAACAAGCCTACAAGGGAGGAGAGTGTTTAGCTTCTTTTGCATAAGTACTTAAAAAAAAAAAAAAAGAAAAAAAAGTTTTAATTTTAGGTCTTAGGTTTTAGTGACTTTTGCAATGGAAAGAACCCTAACCTGCTTAGTTACATATGAGCGTAGAAAGAATTTCTAAATAGATCCTATGGAAATTGAGATCTGAGGTTCTGTTAGAGGATGTGGATGTTATATGACTTATTTTACATGGAAACCATGATGCCAGAGGAAATTTGGCAGTGTAGGTTTTATATCAACTCTGCTTCACTGTGGCATATCCAAGCCATTAGACCTGAGGAAAATGCAATGCTTCACATCCCATAATAAAGAGTTAGGCTGAAAGCAGTGCATGTTGCTTTTTATTGTGGAGGAGTTGAAAAGTACCTTTATTATACTTGAAAATGCACTTCTAAAAATGAAATCAGTAATGAGTCTGGAGAATTAAATAAACTGCTTTTTCAAAGACACAGAGTTGGATTTACGAGCTTTCAAGGTTTTGATAAAATCTGATTCTGAACTGGTACTTTAGATATGACTTAGAATTGTTGACAGATGTCTGTTAAAGCTTTCCTATATTTAACTGAAAAGTGAGAATCAAATGTATGACAATGAATCTAGGTTTAGTGGGAAAGTATTTTATTAGAAAAAATGTATATATATTGTTATTGCAAGTATTGCAAGTACTCATGATAGAGACACGATAGAGCTCTAACATGAGAGAATTGCCCAAGGAGGTTGTGGATGCCCCATTCCTGGAGGCATTCAAGGCCAGGCTGGATATGGCTCTGGGCAGACTGGACTAGTGGTTGGGGACCCTGCGCATAGCAGGGGGGTTGAAACTAGATGATCATTATGGTCCTTTTCAACCCAGGCCATTCTATGATTCTATGAATTCTGGAGCTTTTCTGAAGAATTTAGTTAATAATGGTAATCTCTAGCATGGGTGTCTAACCTCTGGTCTTGCCTGGGCCACACTGGGTGAAAAGAAATTGTTTTGGGCTGTGTATAAAATATATAATATAGCTAATGTATGTAACTATCAAAACATCTTTATTTTAAAATATTTTTTATTAAAACATTAAAAAGGGGTGCCAAAAACATAAAACTAGTGGGTTTCATTCATATGCTGTACAGCATTTAATGGCAAAACAATTTTCACAGTTTATCATGTCAAAGAGGAAAATTCTGAGAAACATCCAACATAGCTGTAACAAATATGATGGGGCTAAAAAAGCCTTTTATGACAAGCAAATTAACATGAAAAATGAAATTCATGCTGACTTAGCTTATTACTAACTTACACACGACAAAATAAAACTGGAATTGATTCCCTATTTCTTTTTCACTGCTATAAATGCCGATTTTCATGAATGTGTAAAAAAGGACTAACATGGTGAACAGTATTTTTAAAACTTTATATGTGCTAAAATTTTTGTTAGTATTATACTTTTGTATTCGTTAAATTGGGTCAATTGATTTTGTTATGTCTCCACATATGTCAAACCCATAAAAACCATAGAGCTGGATGGGATCTTGCAAATTGATCTTATTCCTTTACTCCTGGCAACACTGTCGGCTAAACCTGTGCCTTTCCTCATTGGTTTTTATCTTTTCGTTTGAGAAGATCACAGCCTCTCCAGTCTATTCTACAGCTTCCCTGCCTCAGCTGTTGAAAGTTTTTCCTAACACCTACCGTGAATCTTTCTTGCTGTTAGTTACATTACACAGATTATTCCTATCCTCTTTGCCATGACCCTTTATGTGCTCGAATCCAGTTCTTCCACTCTTCTTTGTGGGTCATGCTGTCTGGATCTCTGATCTTTCTTTCTGCATCCTCTTAGCACTTTTTTTTTGAGGTACAGTGTTTCAAACTCGGTACTGTATTTCAGATGAGTGAAGTGCAAATATTCATTTATCTGTCAAACTTCTATGCATTCCAGGAGAGCATTTGATTTTTTTTGTTGCAGCTTAAGACCAGTATTCACACACAGACTACAGTGGACAAAACAAGAATGAGATCCTCTGTAACCCTGTTTACAGCTGTGCAGTTATTTTTCTTTAGTTTTATACTATACGTTTAAATGAATTCAAATTTCTGGAATCTTTCCACAGCACGCATCCAAGTGTTCAAGAGTATTTTGAATTCTCTGTCCTAGTTTCAGCTGAAACGGCATTCATAGCACACTGATGTCTGGATATTGCTGAGTGATGGGGCCAGCCCTTTGGTGGGGCAGAGGTGCCACCATGATGGGTGGCATCATGGGACAAGGTGAGGCCAGGGCAGGTGCCTGCGTTAGGCCGGGGGTTATCTCGTACCACATAACACCACGGCTTTATGGGAATTGGCAGGAGGCAGCTGCTGCTCGGGCACTGTGTGCTGGCCAGCAGTGTGAATCCTTGCATTGCTGATTGGTGCTGTGAGTTAGGTGGCGAATCAGCAGTTTTATTGGTGCCATGTTTCCTCAGTTGCTGATGACAGTGTCACCTGAAAAAATGTTACAAGTCTTAGGAGTCAAAGGATGTGACAGCTGTATTACAGCTGTATTACGAGGTCTGGTGAGGAGCATATTACTCCGTTGTGCAGGTTAACGAAGATGAAAATAAAATCTGAGCTTTCTTCATCCTTCTCCTTCCTACCTTTTTTTTTTTTCTTCTGTTTTTCTCCTCTTCCTCTTTTCCTTTCTTTCATTCAATCTTTTGGTCAGAATATAGAATTGTAATTTTTAACTCTTTAAACATTTTTTTAAAATAATGGAATTGCTATATATTACTCGATTGCTATATTACTAGATTGAACAGTATTTTTACTAAGCACTTGCCATTAAATAACGAAGACAAAAAGTTTTAGTGAAGGTGTTATTAGTTTCTACCTTCCTTAGCTGTGTTGTGGACCAAGAATACTCAAAAGTTATTCCTGGTTTAGTCTTATTGTTCAGCCATTTCCTGCTGACAATTTGACTTCTTAACAAAATTTCTGTAATGAGGCAACTTACACTCTTCATCAAAATATGCGCTTTCATCATTTTCCCTATTCCATGAGTAAGATTTTCATCTTCCTTTCAGTGTATGCTTTGCCTCATTAATTCTGTTGGCAGGCTATGGAAATGCTTACGTTGGTCAGAAATCAATAATTTAGATGATATAAAGTAGTAACAGTGTGTTGCTTTATTTTATTTTGCTGCCATGCAGTTACTACTCTGAAATCTGTTGAATAACCCCACTAATTTATTATACCCGCTGGTTGTTCTATTCTTAATCTTTGTTAAATACTACCAGGGACTTCTCAGTCAAAATGATGTATCTATACTTGTTCAAATGGGAAGGCATGCACTAAGAAACTGGCATGATATTTTGTGTCATCATTTCAGATGACTGCACAAACATCTTGGAGGACAGGAAGGCAAGAGCCTCATGTGCCTATCTTCGAGGGTTGGGTTGTGGCAAATTGATTAATGGTGATTTGCTAGAAAATAAACACTCGTGGCCCCTGTCCTTAATGTGTTTGTCCCTTTTTTTTCCTGTCCACACACATTTCCTATGTCACACCTTTCTCTGGGCTCCAGAGTACAAATACTCCATATTTGTATTGGTGCCTGTTATATTTCCACCAGAATGAGTCTTTCTTGTGCACCTACAATTCTGGTTTTCTTAAGCCTGTTTATGTTTCTTTTCTCCATAATTAAAAATAATAATAGTAAAAAAGACTGAAATCTTTAGCAACTCCTGAGAATTTCATATGGATGTTTCTCAGCTGTATCTTAAAAAAGTTCTACTGCGTTTAATATTCTGCTGGTGCCTTCTGCAGGGAGTGCCAGATAAAGAAATGCCTTACTGCTTGTGGGGAAAATAAGTAATAAGTCAGGGATAAATCATATATTATTAAAATGAGAGTACAACCTAGTTTTCTGTGACATTTGTTTAAGCTGTACTTAAATCTTTGAGCAAAACAGTAAAACTGTAGTTTTTCATAAAGCTGATTGTATCTGTTTATTCATTTAGTATAAGCTATTGCTTTAGTTCAAAACATACAAACAGTAGCAATATAAATTGTACTCATTTTTGCCTCAATGAATTTATTATCAGCACTATTATTAACTTTTCCCCTCTCAGAGATAAATGTGTTTGTTTGGTTTTTTTTGTTGTTGTTGTTCAGTTCTTTTCCAGTATGCTCAGGGCTGAAAGTGCTTCATTGTTTATGTGCAGATATGCTTTGTTCTGCTTATTTTTTCCTTAATTTTGTAATTACAGCAGAAGTTGCTTTGCAATCAAGTTTAACTATGAGTCCTATTTTTGTTTATTCTAGTGATGAAGGTTGCACAATTCTTTCTAGGCACCACAAATCTTCCTTGTGTTTCTAAGAACTTAGTGTGAAATATATGTCATCAGTGTGCTCTTATGATTTGGTCAGTCATTAAGGAAAGTATCTAATCTTATTAGTTCTGGTTTTGATCTTGAAATAAATCATGGAATCATAGGGATTGGAAGAGAAATCTTGGGGATCAGTGAGCACAACCCCCCTGCTAAATGCAGGTTCCCTGCAGCAGGTTGCACATGAAAGTGTCCAGATGGGTATTGAATCTCTACAGAGAAGAAGACTACTGCCTCTCTGGGCAGCCTGTTCCAGTGCTCTGTCACCCTCACAGTAAAGAAGTTCTTTATCATGTTCTTGTGGAACTGGAACTTCTTACATTCCAGTTCATGCCCATTACTTCTTGTCCTGTTGATGGGCATCACCAAAAAGAGCCTGGCCCCACCCTCTTGACACTCGCCTTTTATTATCAGCATTTAAAAGTTCCCTTTTCAGTCTTCTCCAGGCTAAACAGCCTGGGATTAAGCCTGCTATGTTTTAAAAATATGTATTTTCTTAGTTCCATCACTCTGATCAAAATTTCTCCGATATATGTAGGTTTTGCCTGGTGGCAGAGTGCCATATTCTTTTTCCACGTGCAGATAAATGAAATGTAATACCTTTCTCTTCTTTAAAAGAGCAAAAAAAATCTGATTACACAAAAAGTCAGACAAATTGTTATTAACTGCCTTTATTGTCCTCATATTCATTCTTGCTTTGTTTTCTACTTCTCTTCATACCTTTGAAATTTTTCTAAAATATGTATTACTAGTACCATAATAGTAAAACAACAGATTTTTTTTTTTTTTTCCTCTGGTTTTGTTTGAACCCCAGAGAAAATAGATGGTTTTCTGTGTTCTGGAAATAACCAGTATTAACTTGCACTCCAAAATGAAAAAAATAAATAAATAATGGAGGTAGCATTGGAGCACACCTGACCTTTATCAGTAGTTTGCAGTCTGCCAAATATATTTTTGCCTACATTACAAAAATACAGAAACAATTTTAATGAGAATCATGAATTATTTACTAACAGGGACTTTATAAATCCCCGAAACATGAATAAATATATAAGTAAGTAATACTGAAAATAAGTTCACTGTTACACCGGCATTGGTTTGTGTTGATCCTACATCTTATGCTAGGTACTGTGTATTTCACAGATGTGCAATTTATTTTGTATTGTTTTACAAGAGAGCAATCTTATTCTGAATTTAAAATGCTACGTGGATGTAAAACATATGCATACAAATGGGAAGAGGTTAAAAAAAAAAAAAAGAGAATCCAGTTAATACTATGGGAAAAGATAACATTTAAAACGCAGCTTTGGGGTTTTTTTGCTTGTTTTTGTTTTAAGATGGTACATGTTGTGGTTTAACCCAGCAGGTGGCTGAGCCCTTTGCTCTCTGTCCCCCTCCCCAGTGGGATGGGGGAGAAAATCGAGAAGAACAAAGTAGAACTCACGGATTAAGACAAAACTATTTAATAAAATAGAGAAAAGGAAAAGGATAATAATTATGACAAATTATAAATATATAATTTATATATATATGTATAGTCATGTAAATAACAAATGATGCGCACAGAATTGCTCACCACTCCCGACCAATGCCCAGCTAGCCCCCCGAGCGGCAGAACAGAGAGATGGACTCCTCCCCTTCAAAGCTCTTTCTGCATGATCTCATATGGTATTGAATATCCTTTTGGCCGGTTTAAGTCAGCTGTCCTAATTCTGTTTGCCACCAGCTCCCTGGGCCCTTCTCTGAGAATGGCCTTGGCTCTGTAGAGCACTGCTCAGCAGCAACGATAAACATCAGTGTGTTATCAACAGTGTTTTTCTCCTATAACCAAAACATAGCATCATATCAGGTACTCTGAAGAAAACAATTCCATCCCAGCTGAAACTAAGACAGTACATGTTAAGGAATGCATGTTTCAGTAGGTATCATTTAGTGCTCACGGGGAGGGGAAAAAAAGCCTTCTTAGAATTCTGAACAGTTTGAGTAACTGAAGCAGTTCATATTTTTCATGTATGTTCAAGGATCTTTGGAGAGAAAGGAAGCCTATAGTCTAAGGAGAGCAAAAAGATATTTGGAGGAACAGCCTCTACTTAAAGAAATGTGAGTGTTCCAAGAAGGAATCAAACTTTGACACCAGAATTTTGCCCAAAATGGTGTCAAGAAGAAAAAAATTTATAATTGTTGACTTGCTGGCTGACTTTTCAAAGTTTATTCTTACAGATAGATCGGTAAACCTCCCAGGATCTAGACATAAATCATCAGTCAGAACTTACGTCATTAGTTAGTCTTTTGAAAGAAAGAAAAGTAGTTTCTGACCTTGCAAGAAACTCAAACTAGAAATTCAGAATGACAATCTGAACTGCCAGGTTCTTGAGTAGTTGTGTAGCTTCCATGCTCATGTCTATCTCAAGGGCACACAAATCGAATACAATTCAGAGTGTAACTTCTTAATTTCTTCAATTTCAGACAAAAATGGGTAAGACAGCAACTTTAGTCTTAGCATTTTAGTACATCACATATGCATGCCATTAAAAATCTGACACTTGACAGAACGTGTTCATTGCTGTCACAGAAATGTTCAAATAAAATGTGTAGGAAAAAATATCACACAGTGGACACTTATATGTTAACTTGGCAAATGCTCACTTTTTTATAACAAACTGACAAAACTTCCACTTTATTATTTTAGGAACAGAACTATAAGATGTAAAATTGTATTGAAAGATTGTTTAGCTTTAGCTTTTTCCTCTAGCAATAAAGTTTTACATGCATAATATGGTTCATGTATATTCAGGATAATTTTAATGCATGCTTCGTGGTTTTGCATAGTGAGTTTTCTTTTTTATCCACAAACAGTATAAAATAATGTTTTTCTTGGTGTAATTTTAAATTACTGTTGGGAATACTTCCTCTTATGTGGATTTTTTTTTCTCTCATGATATTAATATTAAACTTAATGATCTTAATCTAAGTGGTCTTTTCCATATGTGTGAGAATGGACATACATGTGTTATAATACCTCCTTGACTATGAACTTCATTTATATAGCACATTAGTATGCTCTGGTTTGATTTTTTTTTATCTCATCTATAAATTATATCTATAATGATTTTCAATAGATTTCTAAAATATTTTTCTTTTTATTTTATGGACATCTTAGTATCATGAGGAGACACTGATTACAGTTATCAAGATAGGTAGAACCATTTAAGTAATTTTTTCTTGTGCACCTATCTGAAACATAAACTACACAAATATCTTGGGATATTTTGCTCATTTTAAATGATTATTTTTCTCAGAGTATCAGTTCAGGAGATGTGAAAATACAAGGGCAACGAAATTAATTTCTTGAGAGTTTGTTATTTTGATCTGAAGTCATCAACTACTTAGAGCAATCAAAGACTGTAGGGATCAAAAAGCAACAGTGAGATAAAAGCTTCTACATGTGTGGTGGTTTTTTTTGTTGTTGTTTTTTCTTTCTTTCTTTTCATATTCAATTCTTAAGAAAGCTAAAACTTTCCTAAGCTTAAGCAGTGAAAGGATCAAATCTTCTAAAATTTTTCTCCACTGTTACTTTATATTTTGATCCCGTTTCTAGTATCCAGTGATTTTATATGAAGAAAATTAGCTGATAGGAGACTTCTGCCGCAAACTTTTATTTCTCTTAAATACTGATGTACGATTGTACTTTTTAAAGGACAGCTTAACTATTAATTGGTTAGGGCTTCTAAAAATTTTTGTAAGTGCTTCATATTCAACAATATCCGTGTTTAAAATAGTCCTATCTGCTTCTTGAAAGATCTTGGATGTTAACTTGTAGAAACATATCCTCTCTTCCTATAGATTTTTACTCACCTCAGTTACAAGAGGAGGATAATAGTCTTCTGGTTAAAAATCATCAACGTTTGGTTTAGATCAAAATAACAAGTGTTAATTGACATATTACATTATCTCATGTTTGAGTTGCTGTAAACGTTAATTGTAGTAGGTGAAATTTTACTTCATATACTCTAATTAGATAATATGTCAGGGAAAAAATCTTGCTTATGTTAATTCCAAGGGATTATAGGGAAAGGTGAAATGTTCATCCTTTCTTTGATTTCTGAGTTATGTNGTAGGGGAGGGGGAAGAACCGCCTTAATTTCTGACACACACAGTGAAATTGTGAAGCTTGTTACTCAAACAATTTCTATAGACTCCTTTTTCAGATTTTTTTCTTCTCCAAATAATTGTATTCTACAGCAGATTTGATTGTTTGTAATTTAACTTGAGAGATATTTGGAAAGGTGGCTTTAGGAAGAGAGGCTCCCCTATAACTATTTATATGTAGGTACAGTTTAATACAAGAACACAATCATATATGTAACAGAAAATTGAATGGTTTTGTTTGAAGATTTTTCACCTAGTTTTCATTTGTGGCTAGGGAAGACATGCTGTAGTAATAAAATAATGAAACAGGGTAACTGTGTTCGGTTGATGTCTTTGCCTGTTATTCCATCGGTACAGGCTCTTGACTTATTTCAAGTTAAAGAAGTAGGAATTTTCTTTATGCTACATCTTTTCACAAAACAGATATTCTAAAAATAATAGTTCTGTGTTTCATCTTCCCAAAAGAACATGCAGTTCAATGGAAACCTCACTTAAAATATTGAAGAACATAAACAGTTTGGAATTGTATTCAAATCAACTGATTTCAACACCCAGAATATTCAAAGCATGATTTTTACAACAGCAAATGCAGAATTTAGGAAGTGTAAGATTTCAAAGCAGTAATTGAAAAGAACAGAATAAAAACTAAATATCAGTAGTTCGCAAACAATATTTCACTTAAAAAAGGATTTAGCATTGTGTAGTAGAACTAATTAAGACATTATAAATTCTGCTATGAGTGTTGTTTGTACTTTTCCTATCAAGAGAGGTGATACTATGACAAATTACTGTTGTGAGAGACAGTTTTTTTTCTGAAAATATGCCCAATTAAAATAATAAGTGGAACTCTGAACATTTTAATTTTCTTCAACTTATTTTCCTAAAAAAATATATATGTAAAATAAAAAAAACTTTTTTTTTTTTTTTTTTTTTTTGTGAATTAGAAACCTAATTACTGATTAAAAAATACGGAAGCATATGTGGATAGCGAGGAATATGTGTTAAGGGACAAATTCAGAATGCTGTTTCAGCTTAGAAATGTTGAGTTATCCCAAGTTGAGTTGTCTAAGAACATTAGATTATCATAACTTTTCATCATAATGGGCTTTTTTGTAATAAAAATTTAGGTTGTGGTTTTCCAGTAAATGTCTAATGGTTAACTTCAGTAGGGAGACACACCATCTTGATAACTAGAGAGACATTTTAGTATTGATATTGTTACTACACAAACCCTCCAATGGACAAATAATTACTCACTGATCTGGACAACACAACACATTCATTTAAATCACTTAGTGTCTTAGCTTTAGTTGAGATGCCAGACATTTTCCCAAATTATTTATCACAGAGCAGTAAGGGAGAACAATTTTTTATTGGAAAAGATTCAGATAAGAACACCTTTCTTGAATACACTGCACTGTTTATTAACCTGTGTGTTATGGAGAGTAACTTTGGAGAGTAACTTCTTCATTGTCTTTCCTTGCTCACCATGAGCTCAGTAGTTTAATGTGTATCAAAAAAAAAAAAAAAAAAAAAAAAAAAAAAAAAAAAAAAAAAAAAAAAAGAAAGATAATTCAAGCAGTATTTCTGTTGCTACAGTTACCAAAAACTACACCTAGTTGTTTACAAGGTTCAAACACGCACAGTCTTAAGGAAGTATTTTCCCTTTTTGCACTTGAAGTTTGTTTCTCTCTTCTTTTCAGTCATTGAGTTCTTATTGACATAGAGTTGTAACAATGGCCTGTAAATAATCTATCATTCAAAGAATCACTTTGGTAGATTTATTTGTGCAATAGTCCTTCGTCTTCCCTTCTCCTGATTTGGATAAACTATCAAAGGTCAGCAGGACTTGATGAATATTGTGAATGAATAAAATCTACATAAAGACAGTGGGAAGGTGTCTGTGTAGTGAAATCAAGGAAAAACTCTGTGTATGTTCTACCAGTGGATCTAGTTTTTGATTCTTGTGCTTTGTAACTGAAATTCAGAAGAGGAACAAAACTGCTAAAAAAACAAACAAAAATGCAACTACCGAAGATTGCTAGTCCAAAATGTCAAAATGCTGGAGACTACTGAAAATTTAGCCATATATTTAAACTTTAAGTTTTATTATTTTAATATTTTATTTATTATTTTAATATTTTATTTATTTAAGATCTCCAAGTAATGTATGTAGAGAGGCTTACTCTCCTTATATTGCTGTTAAAAGAAAACTTATACAAACATATTGATAGAAATGTGTACCACGTACAGCTTGTATTTAGAAAAAGAAGAGTTTTGATATCCTGGGAAAGCATGGGTATGGAATATATATAAAATGAGTACTGTGAGATACTCCATATGCATTTTATATTTTTATGTTGTGAGCTTTCTAATTCTCACTGAAAAAGTCAAACTGATAGGAATGCTTTGGAGAGAGGGTGGAACAAGTGGAATGAAAGGGCTATGTTTGGGAAAGAAACACTGGGGAGTAAGAGAGAAAGTTTAAGTTTGAAGCAATGATAGAAATGACCTTAAAATTAATCTCTGTTACATACTGCTAAGGAATGGTTTTACAGGCCATCAGTACTCAGCATAAACCATGAATATGCAGCAGTAAATGCAGTATCTGTTTCAGTCTTGTGATGATTAACATTTAATACCATAATTCAGTGCTGAAGGCATTTTACAAGTGCATTGCTGGACTAAACATGAAATATTTCTATTAAAAGAGTATCACTGAGGTCCTTAGAGATTCAGATTGGATGTCAGGGGGAAGTTTTTTACTGAGAGAGCGGTGAGGATCTGGAACAGGCTGCCCGGAGAGGTTGTGGATGTCTCGTTCCTGGAGGTGTTAGACGGGGCCCTGAACAACCTGATCTAGTACTTGATCTAGCAGCTGGCAACTCTGTCTGTGGCAGCTGGGTTGGAACTTCATGATCCTCGAGGTCCCTTCCAGCCCAAGCCATTCTGTGATTCATGACTAGTTCCCCATTGCAGGATTCACTGTAGGAGTATATGCATGCAAGCCTGGAAGAAAAAAATCATTTAATTACTTGAAATTTCACAAGAAGTGACCAATTCCTAATGTATTCTACTACCTTTTTATTTAATTTGGGAAACAGAAGAGATTGATTTATATCTTTTCTTTTTTTATCTGGAGGTGGAATCCACAATGTGCTAAATGTTATCCAAGAGTTTGGGTACCTCAACTTATTCTCTGCCTGTGGGCAGGTTAGTGGAAGTTTCAAACACGTAAGTAATGTTTTAGAAAATAGGGAAAGCTTTTGGGAGACTTAAAATGATAACAGAAAGGAGACTTTGCAGATGAAATTGTGAAACTAGTATCAAGTGGAAATGTGTTTAAAACAGTAATTTGGCAAGAAGCAGACAATGTTCTACCAAATATAAGAGTATTGGTAGAGGCTGTCAAAAGAGCCTAGATAAGTGATGGTGCACAGAGCTTTTTCTCAAACTTTGGTAGTGACTACAATAACCTGAGTTTGAGAGTTGGTAGAATGCTAAGAAAACATGACTGTAGGCGCTGCTGTACCAAATGAAGTATGGCCACATGTATTGGAGAGCAGGAGAAATAAATGGAGGGAGAAGGTGAAGGCAAGTGTCAGTTCATTTTCTATTATAACATAATGCAAAGAAAAGTATTCACATCCAAGTAGAAAACAGATGCAAATGGTTATGAAAATTTTAAAAATGGAGTGTCAGAAAAACAACTGCTTCAGCTAACACTGAAGGTGAAGTTTTACAGTACACTCTGCTCTAACACAGGGCATTGTCAACACGGACAGCCCTTCTCTGCCATCCTCCCTTCCAACAATGTTTTCTTCTTAAACTTTGCTTTATGTCAGTTCTCATTCTTGGACTTGCCTACTTTAATTCTAATCCTTCTCTTTCCTACCTACTTAGTTTCAGTTGAGTGTGTCAGCAGCAGAGGCATAGCTAGATTCACATTGTGGAAGTGGAACTATAATGCTATGATGAGGAGGAAGAGTGGGACCATCCCTTTTTGGTGGCCACCTGGAATTTGATTCACTTAACTCTACCATACAGTCACACCCAAAACTAATAATGAAGCTCTTTCTCTCCAACTCTCAAACATACTTGCTCTTTGGGGCAGTTTTCTCTTTCCATTGCAGCTGGATTGTGACTTCAGTTTAGAAGTTATGTATTTCTTTTAATTTCTGGAGCAAAGTCTCTCAGTTTTCCCAAGTTCATAAAGGAATCTACCAAAGGTATGAGCTTGATGGAAACCAAGCACACTTTCATCAGAACTGCTTGCAATTGTCAGAGCTCTGTCAAAACCAAACAGTCTCTCTGAAACATTCCTATTATCAAGTATTACAAATGCCAGTGCGAAGATACTTCATTCCATTTTTATATGCAGATGCCTAAATGTAGGTAGACATGTGGGATCTATGATGACATTTTGCAATAGGAGGTAAAATAGAAGTTGATAGAAAATATATTTGGTAAGAAGGAAAAGGGAAATGAAATAGAAAATCATTCCATACAGATGTAAGAATTCTCCAGAGTGGAAATAGAGTAGTGTTTCCATAAGTGCTCACTAAAGTAATCTGAAATAAAAAATAAACATCTTTTCCTTTGTAGTAAACAGAATATAATCCATACAGAATGCTCTAGAAAACAGATTTCTTATTTACATTGTGTGTAGACTGAATTACATAATTTATCTGGCACTTTTAACAATTCAAAAAAATAAAACTGTTGTCATGAATGAAATGTTTAATTTCCTAATTGGGATCTGATGAAGTTTCACCATTTGTAATTACAACTTAAACATATCCTGATAGTCACTGGGCATATATATTCCACTCTTGTGCATGCTGGAGGAGGCTGCCATGCCAGGGTGAAGATGGTATTGGATGTATCTCTTTGTCAGACATCAATTTATAGATCCCCATCTCTCCTTCTCATGTAATATGCATATCAAATATTAATAAACCTTCATTCAAAACTGCAAGCACAATTTAAGTAAAATACCTCTTGAATTGTTTATCGTTTTAGGGATGTAGAATTTGTGTGAGTTTTTTTTCCCACAGATGTATGCTGATCCAAAAAAATTTTGCTTAAAAAAATATTAATACAATAACCATTGGCAGATATGATGCAAAGGACAACTGGAACTTACTAGTACTCCACAAAAATTCTGTGAGCCCCCCTTGTAATAAAACTGTGTTGTTGGTATCACTCTGTAGGAATTCAGGAATTTCCACTCAACATTATCAATGTTTACATTTCCAAAGATATATCTTTCCTTCTCACCACCTCAGAGTCTCAAGATATTTCTTTCCACCTCTATGTTAATAATAATAAAAATATTATCATAATGTTTTGGTAGAACATTCCTGTATTTTTAATATAGTTAGTTATTTTTCGTGTAAGGAAGCTTCTTCAGAAGCTATGGTCTTGCTCATAACTTCTCATTGCATCTGACTATGCAAGATATTATGCAGAGAAATTAGTAAAATTGAAATAGTAAAGAAATGTGTTCTACTGTCTGGGAACACCTGCACCAGCTGCTTATATTTATCATTATATAACATGTGCTGAAGTAGCCAAATTCGTTTGTTAGAGCAGCAGTAATTATTTTCACTCTTGTCTTGCAATTCATTTGCAGTCATGAGACCCTGCTTTCATTGGTGCATTTACATTACAAAGCGTAACAGCTTCAGAAAATGAGAACTCTCACTTCATAACATGGTATTAATCATCCTTAGTGGACAACAATCTGGTGTTTCCCTTTTTTTCAATGAATAACTTGTCTGTTTTCACATGAAGAATTAGAATACGTTTAGTAAAATGTATAATGTCACCTGTGTTAGGTTTAGTTTGTCTTAGAGTGATAGGGGAATACATGAAAATAGTTGTTGAAGATCGTATGGTTTGGATTTGTGGAAATTTTAGCACTTATCCTAATTAATGCAAAAACTGTAGGTAATTAAAAATGAAGTCAATATTTTAATGTGCAAAGCTAGACCTAAATATAGGATCCTCAAAGAGTTGGCCTGATTTTTTTTTTTTNAAAAAAAAAGAGAATCCAGTTAATACTATGGGAAAAGATAACATTTAAAACGCAGCTTTGGGGTTTTTTTGCTTGTTTTTGTTTTAAGATGGTACATGTTGTGGTTTAACCCAGCAGGTGGCTGAGCCCTTTGCTCTCTGTCCCCCTCCCCAGTGGGATGGGGGAGAAAATCGAGAAGAACAAAGTAGAACTCACGGATTAAGACAAAACTATTTAATAAAATAGAGAAAAGGAAAAGGATAATAATTATGACAAATTATAAATATATAATTTATATATATATGTATAGTCATGTAAATAACAAATGATGCGCACAGAATTGCTCACCACTCCCGACCAATGCCCAGCTAGCCCCCCGAGCGGCAGAACAGAGAGATGGACTCCTCCCCTTCAAAGCTCTTTCTGCATGATCTCATATGGTATTGAATATCCTTTTGGCCGGTTTAAGTCAGCTGTCCTAATTCTGTTTGCCACCAGCTCCCTGGGCCCTTCTCTGAGAATGGCCTTGGCTCTGTAGAGCACTGCTCAGCAGCAACGATAAACATCAGTGTGTTATCAACAGTGTTTTTCTCCTATAACCAAAACATAGCATCATATCAGGTACTCTGAAGAAAACAATTCCATCCCAGCTGAAACTAAGACAGTACATGTTAAGGAATGCATGTTTCAGTAGGTATCATTTAGTGCTCACGGGGAGGGGAAAAAAAGCCTTCTTAGAATTCTGAACAGTTTGAGTAACTGAAGCAGTTCATATTTTTCATGTATGTTCAAGGATCTTTGGAGAGAAAGGAAGCCTATAGTCTAAGGAGAGCAAAAAGATATTTGGAGGAACAGCCTCTACTTAAAGAAATGTGAGTGTTCCAAGAAGGAATCAAACTTTGACACCAGAATTTTGCCCAAAATGGTGTCAAGAAGAAAAAAATTTATAATTGTTGACTTGCTGGCTGACTTTTCAAAGTTTATTCTTACAGATAGATCGGTAAACCTCCCAGGATCTAGACATAAATCATCAGTCAGAACTTACGTCATTAGTTAGTCTTTTGAAAGAAAGAAAAGTAGTTTCTGACCTTGCAAGAAACTCAAACTAGAAATTCAGAATGACAATCTGAACTGCCAGGTTCTTGAGTAGTTGTGTAGCTTCCATGCTCATGTCTATCTCAAGGGCACACAAATCGAATACAATTCAGAGTGTAACTTCTTAATTTCTTCAATTTCAGACAAAAATGGGTAAGACAGCAACTTTAGTCTTAGCATTTTAGTACATCACATATGCATGCCATTAAAAATCTGACACTTGACAGAACGTGTTCATTGCTGTCACAGAAATGTTCAAATAAAATGTGTAGGAAAAAATATCACACAGTGGACACTTATATGTTAACTTGGCAAATGCTCACTTTTTTATAACAAACTGACAAAACTTCCACTTTATTATTTTAGGAACAGAACTATAAGATGTAAAATTGTATTGAAAGATTGTTTAGCTTTAGCTTTTTCCTCTAGCAATAAAGTTTTACATGCATAATATGGTTCATGTATATTCAGGATAATTTTAATGCATGCTTCGTGGTTTTGCATAGTGAGTTTTCTTTTTTATCCACAAACAGTATAAAATAATGTTTTTCTTGGTGTAATTTTAAATTACTGTTGGGAATACTTCCTCTTATGTGGATTTTTTTTTCTCTCATGATATTAATATTAAACTTAATGATCTTAATCTAAGTGGTCTTTTCCATATGTGTGAGAATGGACATACATGTGTTATAATACCTCCTTGACTATGAACTTCATTTATATAGCACATTAGTATGCTCTGGTTTGATTTTTTTTTATCTCATCTATAAATTATATCTATAATGATTTTCAATAGATTTCTAAAATATTTTTCTTTTTATTTTATGGACATCTTAGTATCATGAGGAGACACTGATTACAGTTATCAAGATAGGTAGAACCATTTAAGTAATTTTTTCTTGTGCACCTATCTGAAACATAAACTACACAAATATCTTGGGATATTTTGCTCATTTTAAATGATTATTTTTCTCAGAGTATCAGTTCAGGAGATGTGAAAATACAAGGGCAACGAAATTAATTTCTTGAGAGTTTGTTATTTTGATCTGAAGTCATCAACTACTTAGAGCAATCAAAGACTGTAGGGATCAAAAAGCAACAGTGAGATAAAAGCTTCTACATGTGTGGTGGTTTTTTTTGTTGTTGTTTTTTCTTTCTTTCTTTTCATATTCAATTCTTAAGAAAGCTAAAACTTTCCTAAGCTTAAGCAGTGAAAGGATCAAATCTTCTAAAATTTTTCTCCACTGTTACTTTATATTTTGATCCCGTTTCTAGTATCCAGTGATTTTATATGAAGAAAATTAGCTGATAGGAGACTTCTGCCGCAAACTTTTATTTCTCTTAAATACTGATGTACGATTGTACTTTTTAAAGGACAGCTTAACTATTAATTGGTTAGGGCTTCTAAAAATTTTTGTAAGTGCTTCATATTCAACAATATCCGTGTTTAAAATAGTCCTATCTGCTTCTTGAAAGATCTTGGATGTTAACTTGTAGAAACATATCCTCTCTTCCTATAGATTTTTACTCACCTCAGTTACAAGAGGAGGATAATAGTCTTCTGGTTAAAAATCATCAACGTTTGGTTTAGATCAAAATAACAAGTGTTAATTGACATATTACATTATCTCATGTTTGAGTTGCTGTAAACGTTAATTGTAGTAGGTGAAATTTTACTTCATATACTCTAATTAGATAATATGTCAGGGAAAAAATCTTGCTTATGTTAATTCCAAGGGATTATAGGGAAAGGTGAAATGTTCATCCTTTCTTTGATTTCTGAGTTATGTCAATCACATTTCTGATGTACCTAGCTGTCACTATGACTCTGGTTTGTCTCTCAACTAGATTTAGACCAATTTAGGACAATAAAGCTTCTTGTACCTTTTCTATTTCAGAGGGATCGCTGTGTGTGTGGGNAATATTGCTGAATATAGAGTTCTTGTTCAAATTGCGCATTTCAGACTGTTTCTTTATTTAAATAGATTATTTTAGTGGTGGAAAATATACTACATGTATTAGTTTTCCTTTATTTACTTATATTAAAAATCTCTAGCACAGAAGGAGAAAGTTAGTTCTGACAGTAAACTAGGTATCTGCTTGTATGATGCAGATGAGGAGGGTAGGAAAGCATTTTAGCAGCATTGTTTTTAAGCGGTCCTTAACAACAGAAAATCATTATGTTATCTTTATCCTGATAATCAATTATTGTGAAATAGTTATTTTGAGGTATGATTTTAGTTAATGTGAAGTGTACTCTTTGTAAAGCGTGTATTGGTATGAAAGTCAAATACTGGTGAATATGAGCAAAGAGTGGGTAAGACAGGGAGGATTTTTGTCAAAAATGTTGATGGCCTTGAGTTGGTTCACAGAAGTATTTAAACGTACAGACAGTGGGGCTCCTCTCATTCAGTCTAGCAGACATCTACATTATTGTTAATCAGATCAGAAATTGACCCTTAATTTTTATACACACTTTTCTCCAACATTGTATATTATTGAATAAATCTCACTTATGGGGAAATGGAAGACAGGCCATTCACCATTGTTGTGAAATTACCTCAGAGAATTGCTACACTGCAGCGCTAGGCATTTCTGATCGGAATCTTTGCTTATTTCCTCATTATTTTGGTGGTGGGGGTAGTGTGAGTTTCCTTTGGTGTTTTTTCTTTTTTCTTTTTACCATCTGCAGTAATCCTCTAAAGGCAGGTTGCATGCTCAACTGTCTAATGTCAAAACTGTGTGATGTGAACTTGCCTCTTGGTGTGGAAATGCAAAGGGAAACATGAGAACAGGCTGATTTATACTGATTTAGGACTACTTTTCTTAGATGCAAAGAATACAATAAGTCATTGACAAGCCTTCAGAAACAGTTTTGAGTTATTCCCTAGAGGAAAGAAGAGAATGCTTCTTGTTCTTTAGTCTGCACTTCCTAGTGGTAAACTACAACTTGGTGGGTGTGTTCTTTTTTAGTCTAATAATACCTGTGATATTGTTATAGCTGAGGAGATTAAAGGAATGCTATCCTATGAAGGGTATAATATAGAAGGAAGATTTAGTATAAATTAGTAGTTTGTTTTTATAAATAAGAAGAAGCATTACACAGGGAGACCATCAGAACTATGAGATAATGCCCACATTATTGTAGTAATTCTGGTATTCAGTATATAATGCCAGCCTTTTTAACCCTTTACAGTTTTGGTCCCACAGGCTAAATTATAGGATATAGTTTTCAAACTATGATTGAGTCATAAGAAAAAATAAATTTAAGCATTTCTGGCATTGTGCAATGCTGCTTTTGAATCAGCAAAGCAGTGGACTTGGTGTGTGGAATGCCTGTGGTTAGTGTTTCACTTACTAGAGTGGGAGTCTCTTGTACTACTCTGCTGCTGACTTAAATTGGAACAGGCTGATGAACTTTAGTTTTGTGTTTGCCTCTGGGGCTGTTTGCCAAAGCCTTGACTTTCACTTTGCTGATGCTGATAAAACCAAGGGATTTATAATATGCATTCATAGCTAAGTATTTTCATTTTCTATTAGAACTGTGGGGTAGAGTTGTCCAAGACATGTCCTAGACAAATAGGAATCCTTACTTAAATACACATTTGTAAAGAAATTCAGCTTTGAAGGCTTTATGTTTGATGTAAGGTTTTCTCCAATAGTAGATTGTACCGTTGTAATTCACTGTCTATATTTAGCTATGGGAATATTTGCTTTGAAAGTATGCTTAACTCTGTTTTATTACTTCCTCACTGGCCAGCAAAGAATGCATAACTCCTCATTGCCTCAGAAGGCTTACAAATGAGAATATTTGCACACTTAGATTTATCCACTATAAAACCTGTATAGACTGTTGCAAATACTGATGATGCTTTTATAGACATACTTGCTTTTGATTCTCTGAGAAGTGTAGATATTTTAAACAAGCTACTATTTTTTACCACTAGGACTTTAGTCTGTAAGTCTCCAGTTACCTGTGATACTCCATGTGGCAATCATTTTGTTTCCTTGAGTTCAAACCTTAAGATGATAAGTTACTTCCCTTCTTTTATATATTTATATATTATGTAATAGCATATTTTACCAATGAAAAATAAGTGGAAAACTTTATGATTAATACAAACATTATGAGACACTTTGAGGAAAATAATTTAAAAGGATCAGTCTTAGAGGGGAGAAATAAGGAGAGTCTGATAATGGACCTGAAATGGAGGGCAAATAACCAAGGTAACTTTGATGAAAGGAAGCTTGGATAGAGGAAGAAAAATTATGTTAGTTTCTGACAGTCAGATTTGTGAATTCGTGAGTCCATCACTGACTAGATACGAAGTATCAGGCTAGAAAAAGGACTGGGACGAGTGGATACAGTTTCCTAGAGCAAGAATAGCTCACAAGAGAAGACAGAGTGGTAGCTGGGTAAAGAAGACAGCTTAGCAACCTTTGCTGGTGACAGTAGAATGAAGTGGGATAGAGACAGTCTTCATTGCCTTGAGCTCAGTCCTTGATTCCCTTATATGTAATTGAATTTATTAATGAGAATTCTGATTTGGGAATACAAAGTGTTATACTGTAGTAAATAATCATGTTTTCTCCATCTCAAATTAGGTATTCAAAGTTAGGTGATACTACAACCTTGTACTTTGTTTTGACTATATTTCTGTGTAATGGGGATAATAACAGATTTTCATCTCAATGAAAATAATTGGAATTGGGGAACACTCTGATACTAGTGTGGTGCATGACACCAAACCAGTCATGATGGGAACTGGTAATTCTTTACCACTTCACAGTTGAATAGGACACAGCAAATAAAGCATGAGGTCACCCATTAAATGATGTGAGTAAAAATTAAGTACTGAGTAGTTCCATATTAAATGATGTGGTTATGGCTAATTAAAATCTATATCAAAATTGTATCTGTTGAAGAGTTGTAATGAAATTTGCAGAAACAATCCTCTTAATTCTTACCTTTTTGATGTCATAGTTTACTGTTGTAAAACTATTTTAATCTACACCCTGAGGAGATGTGGAGTGTGTATCAGAGAATGTGATTTCTGACAGGTAACTTGGTAAATCTGACATCTTTTTCCTATATTTGATATCACTGTGGGATTATGTAACCTCGCACTTAAACAGAGAGTCTTTCTCTCTTTCTTAATCATCTGTAAAGCATTTTGCAGAATTCCCGGAGTACCCTAAATGCCTTCTGAACATTGAATCATGTACACAATTGTATGGATAGACTTTTGAAGAAAAACAAGCTGTTGTCTCACGGTTAGTGTCTCACCTTCTATTTTTAGTTCATATAGTGCCAACTATAGCACCACTTGCTGATAGTATCACCAGTTCATTGCCACTGGGAGACAGAAGAGCAGAAGTCTGGCTAACCCCAGAAGTCTATGTAATGTCTGGTTGCAAGTATGGGACTTCTGGCTCTGCTTCAAGTAAAACACAGGAGCTGGCACATGAGATGTCACAAGGACAAGAGATTTCTATAAGGCTATTTTTAATTGCATGTATGGCTTCAACAGATAGCAGTCATTCAAAAGATGTATGTCTTGAAAAAAAATTTACTGTAAACACATTATTTGTTTCCTTACTTTTGGGAAATGTGAAGATTCTGAGTTAGAAGATCCTATGTATTCTGAATAATCTTAATAATATCTTAATATCTGAATAATAGAAACGGGTGAGATGATAACAGAATAGGTTGAGCTGCAGAGGGGAATACTGTGCGCTCCCATCTGAGTGTCTATATGTGGAACAATTAAGAATGTAAGTATGTTAAGAAGTACAAACACTTTTCTTTAGTTTTTTTCTTTTCTCATTATAACTTTGAGAAGTTTGTCATTGATCCATGGGGAATTTTTTCCTTTGGAAATGTGGTTTCTGTAAGATCAATGATTTCTTTCTAGAAAATTTCAGTTTTACTGAAACCCTAGCTTAGGTTGTCACTTTTTTTCCTCCAAAATGCGCAGTTGGTCCTCTTGTTCTTTGCTGAGAATGGTGTCTTTAGGGGTTGCTTTTACTTTATCTACATTACAATAACTTTTTCCTGTTAGCTCGAGGGAACGTTATGTGAAATATAATTTGTTCATAGGAGAATAGAGGTAAGAAGAATCCAATATAGAGCTCTCATGGGAAATCACGACACTCTTAGAAAATACCATTTAAACCTCACGTGTCTTGACTTATTTTATTGTTACTAGTTTTTTTTCTCAGAAAAACAGGTAGTAAGAATTTTTTTTAATGTTTGTTTGGTAAAAACATTTTTCTTTCATTTAGTTTAACTAAATATATTAAAGTAATTAACTATTTCTGAACTTTGAGATTTTGCATGAGTCTGAGATAAAAGCAAAAACAAAAAATGCCTAAGAATAGCAATTCCTACCTCTGCATAGTTTTTTCAAATTTCATTTGTTAAGTGGCCAAAACCAGACCAAACTTCCTTTGTCCTACTGTTGCTACAGTTGTTAATACAAATCCTTGTTATATTTCCTGCTGTCCTGCTCCCTCCCAGACCTTGTTTCCTTCAGAAGGAGAACTAGATTTGAACTAAAACAAGGCAGTGGGCTCTGAGGCTGGATGTCCACTTACCTTCTGGGACATAAATGATTGTTCTGCAAGGTACTGACCTCTGCTTGCCCTGATTCAGAGCCTGTAAGGCTTCAAGTCTCGCTAAGCTCAGTGTGTCAGTGGAAATCAGGATGTGAAAAGGGGATCCCGTATTGATAGTCTGGAAGTCAGCTTCCAGCAAGCCTGAATTTGATGTTAGAGGAGAGCTACCAGTAGGAGTGATTATTAACAGATAGAGTTTTGCTTGTACCTGTGAAAAAACAGACAGTATTAATTTGATACAAACTATAATCTTTATGAATAGATAATCACACATTTTCTTTAAATTGCCTCAGGACCAATTTTGTACTTCTGCTGACTTCTCTGTTTTCTTCCATGCCAGTTGAGTAGCTGCATAAGGACTGGTTGAGTTCAAAAAGAAATTGTACAATTTCTCATTTATGTATTTGATATTATAAACAGTTGTGGTTTCAGATTTGCTTTGCTTTAACTTTGTAGAAGTATACAATTTGTCTGAATCGTCTAAGAAAGAAGAGAAAACTCCATGTGTTTTAATGATGTACAGCAATGGTACTGTAAATTTCCTTGAAGATTTAATATAACCACTAACAGCAGGTATCTGTAGATTGTATAGAGAAACATTGGAAGGAAGGTTCAAATTCTACTATACCACCAACATCTGCCTCTGATGTCATGGGCCAATATCATAAAATGGGAGGCATTACTTTTGGAGCATTGTATATTGATAAAGAACACTACTTGAAAAAGTATGTACTTACTGGTCAGCGTGATGCTTTTAACATTGGGCCACTGCAATATATTTTGTGACTCTCAGGTGTATGCCACTGAACGATAGTCTGCTTGCTTCTTTGCAATAATGAATGTTTATTTTTTCATGTGAAGTAATCCAACTTTATAGATGAGACTGAAGGACAAGCATTACAGCTTTGGTGGAAGGGCTTTCGTATAAGATCCTAAAAATATCAGAGAGGATTTAAATGCTAGTCTTACTTCCTGTGATAATCCTGAGACTAAATGATACAAGGTCCCATAGGTATGTGAGAAGAAGTATGCATGTGTGCATTTAAAAAAAAAATAAAGAAATGTTAACATGCATGCATGTCTGCCTTCGTTCCCTCTTTCCCACCACTGGATTCAGTTAGACAGATTATTTTTTGAAATATCTGCATACATTATCAAGCATATTTGTCTATTTTTATCAGCCCTGCCTTGATACCTCAAACTCAATTGCATATATAACCCTTACTTCCTTCCCAGAAGTCCATGTTTTCAGTAAGTTCTTTCATGTTCTTAAGGGACCTTTAGTTTTAACTGTTTCTGTAGGAGTCAAGAACTAGTTTCTAACTAAAAAAAATGAGCAACTAGATAACTCATGTTGTTATTGGAAATTTGAAATACAAAGGCAGTTAAATTTAAGTTTAAATGGCTTTAAACTTAAAAATTGTTTTATCCTCTAATTGTATAATTTAAAATCTTATGTTAAATTCAGTGCAATTATAGGCAAGAATCTCATCATTACTCTCATTAAAATGAAGAGTTACTTTTCCTGTGGAGGAAAGGGGGGAAAATGCCAAGGTTGATAACTGGCCTTGGGAAGCAGAGGGCACACTGCACAAGTGATTTTTCATTGATTCCTTTTACAGATCTCTCCAAAAGCCCTATCACTAGTGTGGTCTTGTACTTTTCTTCCAAGAGGATTGTCACAAAAAGAACATTGTATTAATATGTATGAAAATCTAATGGTTCTATCTGCTCAGAACAGGAATAAATTCATGTCTAGGACTATCAGACTATGATTTTTCTCTTGCTTAAAAGTAAAAGTTGAATTGATTACCATTCACTTGTGAAATTCTGTCTTATGAGAAGTTATTGTTTTTATTGTATTACAAAACTTTATTCCCTTTCTAAAGTTCCTGTGTGTGGTGTTGTGAGTAGTATTAGTTACTAAGAAGTGTACATGTCACTTTTTAGTCCTCTGAAATATTTTTAGGATCTTTAATTAGATGTCATCAATTAAAAAAAAAAGAGGTATGGCTCTCTCTATATATTTGTGTTAGAATGTCATATCCTACCTAATATGTAGGGAATTATGGTTTTAGGACTCATTCAGATAAGGAATTTTGTAGGCAGTCTATTATATACACTGCATTTTCTGCGGCAGGAAAGCTTGTTAATGAAAATAGTTATTAATAAATGATTTGTTACATGTATCATTGTACCATGAAGTACTGTATGGAAAAAGGAGGCCTAGAAGCTTTATTATCTGATTCTTTTCTTCACCACTGTTCCAATGTCATCAGCCTGAATGTTATGTAGAGGTGAGTTACTGTTCATTAAAAGCAATTCCAAATAACTAAGAGTAGTTTGAAGGAAAACCTCAGATGGATGTTAGAATATGAAAAAGCTAAATTAAATGCGTCACAAAATCTATTAAGAAGTAGATTTATAGAATTGAGTTGGAAGGGACCCTTAGAGGTCATCTAGTGATTTCAACTCCCTTGCAATGAACAGGAGTAGTGATATCAGGGCTGTAAAAAGTCTAGCAGAAGGGAAAAAAAAAAAAAAAAAAAAAAAGAATTTCCAAATACAATTTTTAGGACAATCAACTGGTATTCCATGATTATAAGTACAAATTAGGTTAATTTTGTGTGATTTTGATTGTTCCAAAGAGAAGAAAGAAAAAAGAAGTGGTCCTAAAGTTTAAAGACTCAATAAAATCTTCAGAAATAGGCTAAATAAAGACACTTTCATATAATCTGTGTCCTTTAAGATTTTTTATACGTAATTTTTTTGATTAGGTAAAAGTGGTTATTATTATTATTCCATTATTATTCCATTATTCCTCCTACTCTAAGGTAGGAGGAACCCAAATGCCATAGAAGACAAGCCACATGACAAGTGCCAGAGATCTCATGCTACTTTTTAATTAAAATATATTATGTGGTCAGTTGAGCTTTTAGAGAGATAGCTATTGAATATTTTAATCCCATGTACTTGCAATAAAAGTCAGTGTGTTACCAAGGCAGTATAATATATTGCCTTACTGAATGATAATTAGCAGCTTAAATATCTTATGGTAACATTTGCTGTGAATGTGCACACAGTTGTGCTGTTTAAAAGTATGCAGGTTACTTATATCACATCATGCCAGGGCCACTGAGAACACTTTCTCACTTCCACCTGGCCTGCAGTGCCACTAACTTGACCAGGCCCCAGTACAGGTCTGGTGGGGCAGAAGAGTGGCTGAGTGTTTAGGTGACCCTCACCTGCAAGTGGTGGCCATGGCTGTGGTGTTCATCTTTTTCTTTACACTGTGATTTTTATTGGAACCAGTACTTTCCTTTGTCTTCAAAACTGAGCAAATATCAACATTTATGCAGCCCCAAGGCAACACGGGTCTGGGTAACTTGAGCGCGAGTGAGCATGCAGAACTGGCACTTTCTGAAGGGCTGGCTGCAGTATATGCTTGTTATGGGAGGAAATAAGAGATTCTAAAGTAGGAGGATTTTATAGCTTAATAAATACAATGTGGTTTATTTACCATAGTCACAGGATGCAGTCTGCTAGAATAGCTGAAAAATAGGGGTAAGGTTAAGTAAATTACCTACCCAAATACATGTATTCAATGTATATATTTGAGGCTTGTCACTGGGGAAGATATTAAGATACTGAAAACTGCATGAAACGTTACGTGCAATCTTGGCTGGAATTTCATTCCCCTCTCATTTGTTATCTTCCTAAACACTATCGCTTTATCAATATGACTTTTTTTTAAAAGTTTTTTCTAAGTCTCATCATATGCATTGAAATTGAAAACTCCAGTGTATGTTGTCTTTTAATTATGTATTTGAAGGGGAAAAAAAGCTATAGAGATTGTTTTAAAGATCAGCATAGGTTACAGACATATATGAGACTATTCACAGCTTCTTTTAATTAGCTATAGATACTAAGTACACATCAGTATTGAAATGCTATCCATAGTTGGTGTTTTTTCTATGAAAGCATTGAAATCAGTTGAGCTTTGTCAGTTTACAATCAATGAGATTCTCATCTTAAGTACAAATGACTCTAAAAGCTCTAAAGAGCTAATAATGAGCTTTTGTTGCTTTCACTGAGGTCTGAGTAAAATTGCAGAATCTGATCCAAGGATGCACGGTGCCTTGAGGTAGGTAGTGTGGCCTGTAGAGGAGGTGGTGAGCCAACTGCCAAATGGAGGTTTTTCCTCCGTAGTGCAGGAATTAAACTTTCCTGACAGGAAGCTTGGCATGAAGGAAGGTTTGCTTAATTGCAGCTTTCCAGTGGCTCCAAATCCTATGGTATGTGTGTAACAGTTTGTTTTTGCAGGAGAGGTACCCCTTGCTTTGTATCTTTTCTGAACAACAGGTAACGGTGCTTGTGAGTCAATTTTAGCTTTCTCATGTATCATCAAGCAATTGTCTTTTCTCCTTTCTTCATCCTGGCATGGCTGATCCTGCTGTCTGCAAACCTTGAGGCCTTCAGCACCAACTACTTTGTTTCACTGGAGGGTTTCACATGCTGAAAGAACCCCATGAGAGTAAGTGTGGTTCCCCACATACCGCAAAGACTTACAAAGAAATCTTTATTTGCAAGAAAAGCCAATAGTATGTGCAGACTATTAAGTAAAGAGACATTTATTGAATGTGTAAAGATGGCTTATTTGCAGATGCAAGTCTTGTAAGTACATTCAGGATAAATGAACTGTATCAAGTTTCATAAATAAAAAATCTACGCCCAATATATGTGAAACCAACAAACTCATAGCTAGCACTAGCACTTTTTTATAGAAGGACTTTTATTACATTTGAGAGTTTCTTTTGCCTGCTGAATTCTCAACGTGACATGCAAAATAACTAGGAGAGTCACATAGTAGTTTCTAAATTAAATGTGTTTGCCAGGCTTTCAATTTAGCATAAGTTCATTAATAATTTTGCCTGTGTTTCTCTGGAGTTATTACCCTTTCTGTCAAAAACAGCAAATTCTAATTTTATTTAGAAAACAAAGCTACTTATAAAAGTAATTCCAAAGGAAGCTTTGCTAAAATTCTGATTAGAGAAAGCTATAAAATCTATGAGGCTTAAATAGCAATGTTTTTGTTGTTTTCACTATAATGACATTATAATCAGTAACTCAGTAGTAAGGGAAATTTAGATTTAATACTTCCCAGTTGTGAGACACAAATACATGCATTCCTTTGTTTAAAAAATGACATTGATCTATACTTAATTTGTGTGCTTTTTGATTTAACTGTTCAATATTTGCTGTCAAGACTTCTAAAATACTTGCAAGAAAGATGCTGTAAAAAATAAAGGAGACTGGTCATTTACATGCTTACTTTTGGGCTTCAAACTGATTTCCTCAGTTTTCATAAAAACTGAGCGAGAGCTCTGTATTAACCCTCAAGTGTTTAAGTTCTGTGATACTGTTAATAGAATATACCTCTTATACACATATGAAAAGACATTTTTCTTGTCTTCCAATATACATATTTCAGACTTTCTTATTAGAGGCCTCAAAAAGGTAAACTGTATGCTAAAAATTAAAAAATAGAATTCTGATCTAGGCTTTACCATTGAGCTAGAATATTTGAAAATCTTTCTAAATCTTTAGAAGACATAATTTTTTTGTTATATTAGTTAGGTAATTACATAGAAAATAGTGGAATTATAAAAACATGACCAGTTTAACTGAGTGGGAAAATAAGATTCTCAGGTAAATTCTGTTTATTAAAATATTTCCGACATTTCTGAATGTGGTCACTGCTGCAGCTCACAGGTTATAGTGGACAAACTCACCATGCTGTTCTTATTAAACTCTCAAAATGCTTCTCTTTCTGCAGAATGTTAGAGCACATCAAATACTGTCAGTTCATGCTACCTAGTTCTGAGAAGCACAGTGATTATTTTATATATATACCCATGGAAAGAAAATAATAGAATCATAGAATCACCAAGGCTGGAGAAGACCTCTAAGGTCCTCTAGTCAAACCATCCACCTATCACCAGTATTTTCCACTAAACCATGTCCCTCAGTACAAAATCTAAACGTTTCTTGAACGCTTCTAGGGATGTGTCTACATCACCTCCCTGGGCAGCCTGTTCCAGCGCCTGACCAATCTCTTGCAGAAGAAGTATTTCCTAACATCCAACCCAAATCTCCCCTGGCACAACTTCAGGCCATTCCCTCTTGTTCTATTGCTAGTTACATGGGAGAAACAGCTAACTCCCACCTCACCACAACTTCAAAAATAACATGGAGTTCTGTTACTGGTGTTTTCAAGGTAGTTGCTGAGTTTTCAGTAACTTATCTTTTTCTTTTTGATTTCATTTCAGTTTTACATTTTACTAAGTTACTGAACAGGCTGTGGATAGGGCAGTCTAAAGGTTCAGGTTGTCAAGTGAACATTAACTGATACTAATTGTCAGAGCAGGAGGTCTTCAACTCAAACACAAGCTGCAGTGGATCTCAGAAATGAGGAATGAAACAGACGAGGGCTAGCCTTGTGAGCTTAGCCTTTCGTCTTTTTTTAGCACACATTTCCAGTAAATCACTGTTTCTTTACTAGTGTAAATGTGCATGACTTGGTGCTTACGCTAAAGGTGACCTGCTGGATTGCAGCCTTTTCCATAGACTGTGCTGTGAGATTTCATGAATCAACATTTTACGGAGGCTAGAAAACAAAATAGGAAGAACTGCACAAAAGCAGTACATTTATAGGGATTTGTGGTGGGTTGATCCCTGGCAGAAGTAGGGTGCCACACTCTCTCACCCTGTTCTTCACTTTGTGGGACAAGGGAGAGTACAGGAAGAGCAAAAGAGAGTCAAGATAAAGAAGGTGTAAATGATGGAAAGGGGGAGGTGCAGGCTTGGGGAACACAAGTGATGCAAAAGCAGTTAGTCATCACCTCCCACAGGTAGATTCGGTCTGTTTCTAAGCACTCGCTGACCAATCTCCATGAGGTTGTTTGAAATGGTATACCCTTTTGGTTAGTTTGGCTCAGATGTCCCAGCTGTGTCCCCTTACAGCTCCTTGTTCACCGTCAGCCTCCTCACTGTGAGGATGAATGGGGCAGGAGGCCAAGGGTTGATACAGTGCAAGCGCTGTTCAGCAATAGCTGAAACATTGGTTGGTTATCAGTACTATTCGAGTCACGAATTTCAAAGCGTGGCATGATATGGGCTGCTATGAAGAACATTAAATTCCCCCCAGCCAGACCCAGTATCAGAGTGCTTCTATAAAATGAGTAGTCTTCTTTGGGAGTAGAAAAAAAAAAAAAGAAAAAGAAAAAAAAAAAAGAAATGTTATCATCAGACATACACATCTAGTGTACAGAAAACCTGAGAATTTGAAAAGGTCTCTAGACTGAGGAGGTGTGCTTGGAAATTGTGTACATTTTAGTGTAATTGAAGACTCATGTAATATCCTCCAGGCAGGCATGTGATGTCAAACTTGGCTGAGGAAATTTTCCTTAAGAAATACATACCTTTTAAAATTACCTAGTAGCCTTATCCCCCCCAGTTTTGTTTCATTTTCTTGCTGTTTCAAAAGTCAGCTTTCTTCTTTCATAATGGTCAGTACATTTCCTGTTTAGTCTCTTGCAATGCAATGTGTTTTTAATTTGGTATTTGACCTATTAATTTCTTGAGATTGTGGTATGTTAATCTACATGCAGTGCTCATCCTCTTGTACTAAAAGGTCAGTAAATTAAAAAGCAATTTGCATTCTCAATGAATGAAGATTTCTTGATTTATTTTTTTTTTTAATAATATCTGGTTCAATTACTGTATAGAAAATAGAAAATTTAAACAGTCATTTAATTACTGGTGATGATTTCTCTTTGATCTTCAGGTAGTCACCTAATGTTTTGTTGTACCTGCAAAAATGATAAGCAGCTGTACTACAACTATGATCTCTTCAGAGCTTATGTAAAAATTAGACTCCTCCTCAATGAATGCATTATTGCTTCGCGTTTTAAATGTGGAAATAACACCTGGTAAGAATGCCACATAGCTTTGATGCTTTGTTAAAATGTTATGAGACTACGAGTTTTAAAAGCATTTATAAGCAAGATGATTTACATAAACACACCTCAGTACCAGCACTAACAAGTAGAAGCTCAATGTCCTTATTTATTGATGTAGGAGGGGGAAATAAAGAGAACACACAATTTAGGAAAGAAGTGTATGCATCATGACTCTTTGAGATGTGCTGAGAGCAGCAGTAGAAAACAGAAGCAACTTTTGCTTCATAGATGAGAGACACAAGTAAAGAAATTAGTAAAATATTTCTAAAGAAAGTAAGAACGTGAAACCGAAGCAGAAAAGAAATGACATCTGAAGTTGAGTGGAGCCTGGAAATGTAGACACTGGGATACTAAAGTATTCTTTCTCCAATATACGGAGGAGAAAACCAGACTATCTATGGGCAGCCAGCTAAAACACTGCACAACTCCCTGCTGTCAACCAAAACAGAACTTAAAATCTGTACTTCAGAGCATGGTCTAAGATTAACAAAATATTCTTGAAATGCTATTTGAAGCTTTATTCCTTAATATAGCAAATTATACTGTAAGAAAACTGATGTCTATAGCTGAAGTCTGTACAGGAGTAGAGCAGCAAACAAACAGATAACCCCTTAAAAACTATTCTGTTGTAAATTAATTATTGTTATGCAGCTTCCTTCTGGAAAGGCTGTTTTCCTGTCTAATGAGAATAGAAAGTAAGTTTACAAAATTATAACTGATATTTTCTTAGGAGTTGCTCCCCCACTTAAGATACTGGGCTTTAAGAGCTGTGTAAAAACAAACTGAATCAAACAAAATATTAAAGCTTGTAGTTTCAAAGAGATAATTATTAATTAGCATAATAACATTAAATAACATAGTATTTCAAACATAATTATGCAAGCCTTACAGTAAATGACAATGCTTCTTTTCATCATTGAGTTGCCTAATATAAAACCATTACACTTCAGTTTGATTTTATAACATTCGCACCTATTTCTTTTACATTCCTTTGGGTCATTAAAAAAATCTACAAATTCTACTAAATCCTGGCCCTCATTAGTAGTTGGCTGCATAGTGACATCAACTAGTTATTAAAGGAGGTTGTGAGTCAGTTGATATCTAGATACCCTCCCAGTTTCGAGTAGCAGGACAATCCATACAAACACTTGCTTTATCAAGTGGCAGGTCTAAAAGTTATTTTGATTCCAGTAATGTGCTTTGGAGAAGGTAGTGATATTTATATACAACTATAAGGGCTTTTCTTTATATGTTAGATAGAAAAGCAGTCCTGTGTCCAAGATAAATTTGAGAAAAATTTAGCTATTTTATGGAATGACTGAATGGTGAATAAAACAGCATATTTTAAGTGCAAAGCACAGTTGCTGTGATTTTGTTTCTTAGAAATAATAAAGAAGTTAAATTGGAACACTGCGTATAAATGTGAAAAATTGGATCATCTATTTCATTTATTTATTTGTAGTTTATACCATGGGATTTTTTTCCTTCTTAAAGCGGTTGTTTGTCTTGTTCTCCTCTGAGAGAATTTTCTACTCTTAGTAAAAGCAGTCTTTGAGAAGATGGGACATAGCTGGTAACTCAACATGTTCAGGGAAAAGGAAACCTCTGAACTGCAGGCTTTGAAAATAGAGAATTTGCATGGGAAGCTTTTATTCATTCTTAAAAATATAGCATGAGTATAAATCAATCAATATAAGATTTTTATTTATTGGCTGAAAATGAAGTAGGCTTCCCCTCAGTCCCCGTTTGCTAGTAAATCATTAAGACATTTGTTCTCCGATTGACAAAGTAAAAATATATTGTGAATTATAAAGAAACATGGAAGACGTATGGATTGTCATTTTTTATTATAATGTTCTACTTACCTTACAATCTGGCAGGTTTGCAATTGCAAGAAAAAGTACTTTGAAGAAAAGGAGGAGGTGAATAATATAAAGAATTTAAAAAGACAATGTACAACCACAAAATAAAAACAATTGTTTAAGCTAAAAAAGGTAGCTGGATAATTTTGCTGAAGTTTTAATTTGCCAGTGCAGGTAATTAAAGACAATTATTATGCCTCTAAAATTGCCTCAGGAGATGCAAAATTTGGAAAGAGCAGTCCTTGTGAGTCTTAAAATACCAGCTTACAAGATTTATGATTGCACAGAAAAAGCAGTAAGATATCTCCCCAGTTTGTAGCTCTGGAAAGCTAATTGAAAGAAGCAAATTAAATTAATAACGTTGTGTGCAATAAGGCATTACTATATAATAGCTGCAAAAATGTTTAATCAAAATCTTAGATTTTCAATTCTAGTTTGCTCTAAGTCTTTAAGAGGAAGTAAATATCATTTAAAATTTAAACAAAATCTTGCTATCATATACACTGTAAAACATAATACCTTGGAAATAGCCCTTAAAGTGATGGTACTTGTTCTACAGCAATTTAATGATGAAAACTACACTGTTGTTTAACAAATGTAGTTGGTGTGACCGACTTGTGATAACGTTATGATTTTTGTACTGCTTCTAGTAATTTCTAATATTGTTATTCATAGAAAAATCACAAATTCCTTGCATTGTGCTTTGAGGAGTATGATTCTAGTCATTATGTATCTCTGGATTGTATAAGCAATGTTTATTTTATGGAAGTTACCTGGATTATAACTTGTGTCCTGTTAAATAAAGCAGAGTGAACAGTTCAAACGAGTCTATCAGCCTCTTCCAAATGCAAGGAGACAAGTAAAATCTGGCACTAGCTGAGGCATTTGGTGATTGCCACATTCCCCATTGAGACCTAGGGCCCAGGCAAGATAAGCATTTGACAAGGAGAAGGAAAGCTTATTTCAGGCACATAGCAGATACTGAGCCTGCCTTATGACTCAAAAAAAAAAAAAAAAAAAAAAAAAAAAAA
>JACDJE010000033.1:2398941-2415862 GCA_016647715.1 Pavo muticus | reverse complement strand
GGGGGGCAATGGGGGGAGAGGGGTCTGAAGAAGCATCACCATTTTTATAATTAAATGACACAACTATTTTTATGCTGAAGTAACCTAAATGTTCTGCTAGAGTGGTCTGCTAGTAGCAAGCACTGAGGTGAAACTATTTATTAATGTATCTGTTCAGAAGCATGGTGTGCATAGATGTCTTTTCCCAGAAGTCTGTGAAACACCCCCATTTGACCAGGCTATAAGCTTTTGAAAACTACATTTGGCATGTTCTTAGTGAAGACTTGGTGGAACTTTGCAAGTACATGCCCTGAAGTTTCCAACCAAATGAGCTTATTCCAGTTCAAGGCAGAATAAGATTTTCCTTATAATTACAGCTTTAGGTTGCTTCAGACTATTCTGAGTTCAGTTTTGTGCCTCTGCTATGTCTCCCCTTGCAGTAAGCTATGTGTAAGAGAAAGATGACAATAAAAAAATAAAAAATAAAAAAGTTGCCTCGGCAGTTGCAGTGCATGAATCAGACCTTGTAAGAATAGAGTGGACATAGAACTTAATGGAGACAGGCAGCAACGCTATGATCTTCCAGAAAATTAAGACTTAATGCTTGATAGTGGCTGGACGCTGGCAGATGAAATGTCTGGGTATGGGCATTAGGTAAGAACATAAATTGATGGCTAAACTGATGGGGACAGTCAGAAATATTAGAACCAGTTGATACTGAAACCTTGGAGAGAAGAAATTTGGGATTGAGATTTGATGGTATAGATCAGATAAAGGGAGAAAAGTAGTGTTTACTCAATGAGGAAGATAGAAGCAATTGAGATTACAAATTAGATACCCTTAAATGGAAAATAATATTTTGAAAGAGGATGAATAGAAACATGGAATTTAAAGAAACAAGCAGAATCTTGATTTGGGAGAACAGGTGGAAGGAGTCAGAAGGAGATTCAGGATACAAAGGAATTGTAGTGGAGTATCTTGAAGAGCAGGAGGAAACCACGCTGCACAGTGGAGTAGGATGGAAATCCTGCAGTGTGAGACAATGGCTCCAGACCATGAGACTTTGGCTAGAGCAGGAAATTACAGTAGGGAAAGGGACAGGATAAGAATGAACGCTGCGGGGGGAGGGGGAGGGGGGGAAAGCATTGGAAAGAATAGGTAGAAGTAGGATGAAAATACAAACATGCATGCTAGTTACATGGTCTGTTGGCCTACAGTCTAGTAGGGTATTCATCCTTATTTTTAATAATCACACAATATATATATATTTTAGGAGAATTCTGTGAAAATAAGGTTGTAAAATAAGGGAGACTTTTCAAGTTTAAGGAGGGAATTTCATAAGGAGAAAATTCAAGATAAAAATAATTGAATGCTGTTCTGGAGCAAAATCTGTGCCAAAGAGATCCTATGTATTACTGTGCAAATTTTTTTCCAAGTGGTACTTCAGAACCACTGGCAGAAATCCCAAACTTCACAACTGTACTTGCCCTCAATGGATTTTGACCTTACCAAATACTCTTTAATTACTGGCTATTCTTACAGGCATTTCAAAGTGTCACAAGAAAGGGGATACTTTCACTGTCTTAATTTTCACTATATTTTCACTGTCTTAATTCTGTTTTATATCAGTACATTACTGTGTTATTTGTATGTAGAGGGTGGTTTGGGAAGTACAAAATATGTAAAAATGCATGCTGAACATGCCATCCTCTAACGTGCAAAGGTATAATAAAACACCGTGTAGATTCTTACAGTGGGAACACTTTCCATCCTTTATACTCACTTCGTTGAACCATTATAAATTTACTAGTGTGTTAAGTCACAGCATTTGGATGCATGAAGTTGTACAGTAGTGAATCAGGTTTCAATTAGTGGTATTTGAATGTGTGGAGTCTCTGAAGAGTGCACATGGAAGCCCGAGGGCTGTAGTTTTCCTTTGTCATGTGCATATTTTCCTTGTGATAAATTGTTCCAGTTTCTGGATCCCAGCTTGAAATAGACATAGGCTTTTGCTATGGGTACCACATGTTGGTTTTTTTTTCTTTTTTGTTTTTTTTTAAGTTTTACAATTCAAAGGAGTGTTTTTTAGCTTTTTCTGCAGATCTTGTTAAATTAAAATAAAAAGGAAAGAAGGCCATGTGTAGCTAAATAGAATAGAATGAAGCAAAACTATCTTCTCTTTCTCAGGCAAAGAAAAATATCTGTTACAGATCTTTTAGATATTTCCTAAACCCACAGTTGTAATTGCTGGTGGCAAAGTAGGGTGAACAAAATTAGACAGTAATCTTGCAAAATTGCTTTATTATTCATGCAGTTTGAGGGAAAGGCTTAGAGGACAATAAGCAAAATCTGGGGCTACTTCTAGTTTCCCAGACTGTACTTATACTCAAACCTTTTTAAAACAAATGAATTGTACATGATTGATGCACTTCCTGCTTCATATTTACACTGTTGAAGAAGCTGTTAGAAGCTTAGTTAGTTAGAAGCTTAGAGTTAGTTACCTAATTCTCCTCAGTCAGAAGTTTTAGGGAGTTTTAGGGAATAATAGAATCATAGAATGATTTGAGTTGGAAGGGTCAAAATCATCTTGTTCCAATTCTCTGCTATAGGCAGGGATACTTCCCTCTAGACCTGGTTGCTCAAAGCCCCATCCAGCCTGGCCTTGAATGCTTCCAGAGAGGAAGCATCCACAGCCTCTCTGGGCAACCTGTTCCAGTACCTCACCACACCCACAGTAAAGAATTTCTTCCTAATATCTAGTCTAAATCTACCTGCTTCCAGATTAAAGCCATTTCCCCTCATCCTGTATTACATGCCCTTATAAAAAGTCCCTCCCCAGCTTTCCTGTAGGCCCCCTTCAGGTACTGGAAGTCCGCTATAAGGTCCCCCTGGAGCCTTCTTTTCTCCAGGCTGAAGAGCACCAGCTCTCTGGCAAATGTGACGCCCATCTTCAAAAAGGGCCAGAAAGATGATCCTGGTAGCTATGGACCTATCAGTCTCACCTCAGTGCCAGGTAAGATCCCGGAATGGATAATCTCGGGAGCCATCGTGGGTCAGTTAAAGGTCAACCACGGGGTCAGCCTCAGTTAGCATGGGTTCATGAATGTTAGATCCTGTTTGACAAACCTGATTTCATTCTATGACAAAGTGACCCACTTAGTGGATGAAGGTAAGGCTGTCAATGTGGTCTACCTGGACTTCAGTAAAGCCTTTGACACTGTCACCCACAACATCCTCATGGAAAATCTGGCTGCCCATGGTTTGGATGGGCGTACGCTCCGCTGGATGAAATGCTGGCTGGATGGCTGGGCTCAAATTGTGAGCAATGGAGTTAAATCCAGTTGGCGGCTGGTCACGAGCTGTGGCCCCCAGGGCTCGGTACTGGGGCCGCTTCTATTTAACATCTTTATTAATGATCTTGATGAGGGAATTGAGTGCACCCTCAGTAAGTTTGCAGAAGACACCGTGTTGGGAGAACGTGTTGATCTGCCAGAGGGATGAAAGGCACTACAGAGGGACCTGGATAGACTGGATCAATGGGCCAAGGTAAACTGTATGAGTTTCAATAGGGCCAAGTGTCAGGTCCTGCATTCAGGTCACAACAACCCGAGGCAACCCTGTAGGCTTGGGGAGGAGTGGCTGGAAAGCTGCCTGATGGAAAGGGACCTCGGTGTACTGATGGACAGTTGGCTGAATATGAGCCAGCAGTGTGCCCAGGTGGCCAAGAAGGCAGTGGCATCCTGGCTTGTATCAGGAATGATGTGGTGAGCAGGACTAGGGAAGTAATTCTGCCTCTGTACTCGGCACTGGTGAGGCCCCACCTCAAGTACTGTGTTCAGTTTTGGGCACCTCAATACAGAAGGGACATAGAGGTGCTGGACCAGGTCCAAAGAAAGGCAACAAGGCTTGTAAAGGGATTGGAGAATATGCCCTACGAGGAGAGACTGAAGGAACTGGGCCTCTTTAGCCTGGGGAAAAGGAGGCTGAGGGGAGACCTTATTGATCTCTTCAAATACCTGAAAGGTGATTGTAGTGAGAGCGGGGTTGGTCTCTTCTCTCTGGTGACAGGTGACAGGACAAGGGGAAATGGCCTCAAGTTGCGGCAGGGTAAATTTAGGTTGGATATCAGGAAAAACTTCTTTACAGAAAGGGTTGTTAATCACAGAATCACAGAATCATAGGGGTTGGAAGGGACCTCCAGAGATCATCGAGCCTATAGGCTCCCTAGGGAGGTGGTTGAGTCACCATCCCTGGATGTGTTTAAAAGCCATTTGGATGTGGTGCTCAGGGACATGATTTAGCAGAGGGTTGTTAGAGTTAGGGTAATATGGTCAGTTTGTGTTTGGACTTGACGATCTTTAACGTCTTTTCCAACCTGAGCAATTCTATGATTCTACGATTCTCTCTCAACCTGTCCTTGTAGGGGAGGTGCTCCAGCCCTGTGACCATCTAATGGGCTGTGCATGAGTGTGCTTATGTGTGTATGTGTGTGTATTTGCTGATATGTAATTTTTTTTCTTTTTCATTTATTTCGCATCTACATGCTTTAGTCTTAACAACATCACATAGCACAGAGATGCTTTCTTATGGTTGTCTGTAGATCTAAAGCTATTTGTGTTAAGGGAAGGTAACTGAACAAGATCTATTGCCTGCTGCATACAACAGGCTTCACCTGATATTTCAAAGCAGTATTTAAATATGTCTCCATAGACTCAGTAATAGTTAAGAAAAAAAAATTCCTTAATGGCTGGTGAATGGATAGATGTCAAGAATATAGAGTGTATGACACTTGAGGGGGAGTTAGTGAGCTGATGGTGTACTCTTTCAAGTCTTGTATAAGATTAAAAAAAAAAAAGCCATCTTTTTTTTATACTAATAATTGCTCAGAAATGTTTGAGAGGTTAGTGAAGCTCCTTTAGTTTTATATAATGTGCAGCTTCAGTCCAGAATGTACAGTATTCCTGATGAATTTATCTTACATCCAGTACAATTCTCCCTCTGCTCTTGTCTTTGATTGTTCTTTCTGGTGTGAGAATTTATCTGTGTAGACCCGTATGATACCATATTAGGTAGATATAAACAACTTAATGCTATAATATCCTTGATAAAAAACATTGTGAAGTTTAAATTCAAGTCATGATCCAACCTCCTCTATTCAGTCTCAGCATCCTTGCCTCTAGTAATCACGGGAACTTACTTTTATGCCTATATTCTTTGAATCCTAATTAACTATTTGAAGACCCACCTTTGTAAGACTATATTTCCAAAGGAATCTGGTTGACTTTGGAGTATCTGTGTATATAAATGATTCCAGTATGTATATATGAATTTATGATTCCAGTGTAAACAGATGTTGTCTTACAGGTTAACAATGTATGTATATTTGATATTTGTATTAAGGTGTATTAAGATCTGTCAATAGCTGCACAAATCTAGCATCACCTATATTTCCCAGTCTCCATCAAGATTTGTATCATTGGTGAAAGTGAGAATAGAGGAGGAGGTTGGACCAGCAGAGAATTTTCTGCTTTTACCCAAGGCCTCGTGGTTTAACACTGTTTTATTCTGCTGTGATAGGCAAAAAAATAAAAAAGGAAAATCTGTATTTTCTGATTACGCTTTCAGAAGTGACCAACTCTGACAGCATTAGCAATTAGTTTCTTCTCACCTCCTTATTCTTAAGAATTAGTAAAAGTACTTTTTCAGCGTATAGACCTGGACAGCCATTATTGTAGTAGTAGTCATGAAAGATGGAAGTAGGAAGATTCAAAGACTAATTGTAGTTCTCCAACAAAAGAAAAATAAATTATTCTATTTACTACCTTTTGTGAAAGTCCCACACTTAGAATTGTTTTCTTCAAGAAGAATAAGCATATATTTATTGCAAAGGAGGCGGAAAAATACTTTTTCTGTTGTTGTTATTTTGTTGGTATTGTTTGTTTTCTTTTCCTCCTACATGAGGTTCTTACTTTTCGTAGGGGAAATATAATGTAGCTTTTTGAATTTATTAAACTTTATTGTTGTTATTAGGAAGAGATTCTCCTAAGTGCCTTATAATATAAAATATTTGCTGAAGTTACAAGCTTCTTTGCTTCTAAATAGTGAAACTGTCTATAAGGCTATAATATTTTACTCACACTTACCATGGTGATGAAGAGCAGACAGAATTCGTAAATTAGTCCCTGTTAATCCATAAAACTAAATGTAACAAGTTTGATGGCCTAAATCTTGCTTCACACAACCACCCTACTTAAAAGTTTAAATAATAATAAGTTCTGGATGTCTGTTCTTAATTGCCTGACACAAGTTGAGCAAGTGATTGCTCTGCTCTGTAACTTATTTGGTCATTTTCATGTGTTTCACATTTTGGCCATTTGTGAAATATTAACGTGGAATTCAAATGGTATGTGAGGAGCAATGCAATACCGAAATATGCTAATATCTGACAGATAATTCCAGGAAGAAAAAAAATATAGTGAACAACTCATATCTATGTCCTGTGCTAAAGGTTCTTGGGAGTGTAATTCCTCTCGAAACAACTGGAAGTCCATTCAAAGTCTTTGCTAAGTTAGGCACAGCTAATGCAAATCACAGCTGAATATATAAAGCTGTGTTCTGTCGTGAATATCTGGTGTAGCTTTTTTTAGTTTTTTCTACGTGTTCTCATTTTCAGTTTACACTTTAATATGAAGTTATCTAAGAAACCTAGTGAGTGCTTAATTACTTACTGAACAAGGTCATAATGATTGGAAATTTCTAGGAAATTTTAATTTGAAGAAAATACTTTTAGGTAAAAAAAAAGTGATTATCTTATACATAGTCACAGAACTTTGTTCTAAATTTGAATATATTAAAATACTTACATATATAAATCTTTACAGTTACTATCTGCACTTTCTCTTCCTGTTTCTTTCTTTCTTTTTNAAGAAAGAATGGAAACTGAGTTTCCTGGGACTAACTTCCCCCAAACTCCTCAACAAGATCATTCCCTGCCCTCTCCCAAAGTATGGATTTTGTCTTCCTCTAATGACCTGCATTTCTTGTGCACTTTTTCAAAGCATATCAATCTGTTTGTGTACACACTTAAAAATTTCCCTGTCAAGTCTTGTAGTGTCACATAGTCTCCAGAGGTTTAAACCATAGTCTGAAATTGTTGTGTTAATTATACATGTGGAACACCAGAGGAGACCAGATGTTTCTGTGAATATGAAGTATTGAAGGCGGTCCATGTTGAAGTCTTGGGGCAGGAGTGTTTTTGCCTGTGGAATCCTGTACTTTATGGAGATTTTGCACTGGCAGTCTGCACTACTGGAATATGCCTGGCAGACCAGAGTATGAGACTGTCTCTTGCTATTAGCAATGCTGGAGATATTAATCATAGATAATAGGCAGGTGCGATTTGACCCAGTTTTGGATTCTGTGTTTTTTATCCACTCAGAAAATGAAGTAAAGTCAGGCAGGCTGTGAAAATCAGTGAAAGCAGACTAAATGGCGTCTATAACGTATTATCTATGCACTATACCAAGTATTTTCCACTGCTGGCAATTGACCTTTAACTTGCCCTTTATGAGTAGATTAATATCACTGTTTCAGCAGTAATTAGATGAATGGTTATGATGCAGATTATTGTGCCACAAAGTGTTAAGCTGTGGCCTGTTGACCACAGTAGAAATGCTCATATATAAGATCCATGTTCTTTGGGAGGATAGCTTTGTAGTGTCATCTGGCATGATTAGCTGTTATCTCACTTGATAATATCATTAGGAAAGAAAGGGTTAAGTAAAGCATTTAAGCATAAAGTTTGCTCTAAAAAAAAGTACTGTACATTTAGATATTGTTATATGGTTACAGGTAATTATGCTGATACTAATAATTTAATATTAACATAGTTATGCTAAGTGAATGGAAATAAGATTTGTATTTTTTTTGTGGTAGAAATTTTTGTCAAGTGCAGGCATAGAAATTGCTACAATTTGGAATAAATAACCAAGTGCCATCTGCCTTATTTTAAGAAAAAAAAAAATGAACTATGACAAGGTTAGACAGATAGCATTGAAATAGAAGGTTGAAATGCAACATGCGCTGTTCTCGGAAAAGGAGAGATGCTACCACTCAGTATTCCAGAGTGGTTCTACTAAGATTTGGAAAGTATTTGCAGCACTGGAAGGTACAATACTGGATTTAGTTTAGATTGTATTTTTAGATTGTATTTCATATTACAGCTGGCAAGTAATGTGTGTGAGTGTGTGACTTCTGACCTGATTTTAGATAGCTCCTGTGGGATCTGTGAGGAAATAGGGCAAGGAAATGTCTCCTTTGCTCCTTCCAGGAATGATCAAAAATTCCTATGAACACAGGGACTGTGAATTGATTTTGGGCTCTCCATCTGTCCATACCATCCTGATATATTATTTTTCTCTTGCATGTATGAGAAATAGCTGTGGGGTAAAGAAAAATAAACAATGAGTTCTTAGTACTAAGTTTGTGCATCTTGACCTGTCTTTCCATTCAGAAGTATGCATGTTTTACTTTTTCTGTACATATACATTACCTCTTAGAGCTTGGACTCTGTTTTTCCTGTTATCAGGCATTGTGAATCCTGGATCACACCCTGACTGTGATGCTGTCATAGCAACTGAGGATACTATCAGCATTCTACTATTTCTCCAACTGGGTGAATCAGACTATCGGCCCTTGTATCCTGCAGTAGCAGGAAGAGTTACAGATCATATCACTATAGCTGGATGACTGAAAATAAGTCTAATGAGCAGTGACATCCATAGTCATTGGTCTGACAACTAGTGCAGATGTCAGCAGTTGATATGTCTGACTGTTGACAGGCTTCAGCAGCCCTCAGACTTCTGAGCATATGGTTTCATAGAACCGCACCACTGAGTCACACTAACAATGTGTGCAGATAAAATCGAGGAGAAGTTTAAATGATGAAAAAAGCAAGTAGCTTGAAATTGTGATTTATCTGTATAGCAGAAAACAAGCACTTTATCACAGAATCATAGAATCATAAAAGGGCCTGGGTTGAAAAGGACCACACTGATCATCTAGTTTCAACCCCCCTGCTATGTGCAGGGTCGCCAACCACTAGACCAGGCTGCCCAGAGCTACATCCAGCCTGGCCTTGTTATTTGAGATTATAGTGTAGATTATTGTCTTAACATCTGATTCTTCTAATTCATCTCTATTCATCATGAAAAGAATTTCATCTGAAATATAGATCCAGACAGAGAAAGCTACAGCCTAGTTAGTTGCTTGCTGTCTAGTTCTGGGACTTGTGATAAACTGTGGTAAAATGTATCAATACTACATTCAGTTTCAGCTTTCTCTGCAGTACACATCTTCCTTTTTATATTTTTGTTTTGTTTTGTTTTGCTTGCTTTGCTTTTCAGCATTGTTGCAGAGAATAACATGGCTTCTACATCTGGCATGTTTTACAGGAACATGAAAATCCCTAGGTGTTTTCTGTCCATTACACTTTGTTTTCCAATTACCCTTCTCATTTATCACCAGCACCAAATTCTTCGTCTTCTTTCTCTGTTGGTGGCATTGCATATGTCACACCATTATACTGTTTTGTTCAGTGATTTGGCATATTTTATGCCACACAATAAATCTTGTTACTTGCTGCTATAAACTCAGAATATATTGCTGCATATCAGAAAAAAAATGTCAAAATCAAAGAATTCAGAAGTCCGCTTACTTTCTCTTTTCTAAGGTAATAGGCTTAAATTGAAGCTGCTGTTATAAAATTTACACAGTACTGGAACATAGAGCTTATCTGCTAAGCATGCCAGGACTATTTTCATGGAGGACTCATGCAATTACTTTTTGACAAAGTTTTAACAGTCTTAGGGCGGTGTTCCAGTAACAATGGATCTTCAGTTACTGGTGATGAGACGAAAATGTATAATTTGATCAAACAGATAACAGTGGGATATAACTTAGGTTGTAACTTGTTCAAATCTTTGTGATTTCTGTATTCAGCATGATTTATTACATGGAGAATCACTTGAAAGTTTCAGCTTTTATATCCTTGTGAACGTTTAATGACTTTTCGTTGGAGTTTAACTTTGAAATCTAAGGCAAAAGAGATTAATTCTAATGGCTTCTCAGAACTGAGATAGGAAAGAATTCACCTCTTGTCCTTCTGTATGTATTCTTGTTTATTGTTGTTTGCCTTGAAGGTTCTTAATTGAATTATCCTATGAGTATCAGCATGTGTTGGTATTGTCACACTTCCAGAAATTCTAAACATTGGATCTGTTGTTTTAAGAGTCAGCAGTGGTTCTGACTCTAAGCTAGTCTGAACAATTAAAAACAAAAAAATGGTTATGCAGAAAGAGTAAATAAGAGAAGGAATCCTGAGCTTTTTTTGTTCTTAAATGAAAAATCCATGCTAATGTATTTAGTGTGTTGATAGACAGCAAGGTACTCATATGCTTCTTCACATTTTTTTTGGCTCATCATGTGATAGGATGTTTAAACTGTCACACTATCCATAATGAAGGTGTTAAAGACCCTTTAAAAATATTTAAATTCAGTGTACAGATTTTTTTTTTTCTTCCAAGGCTTGTCTTTGCCAAAGGGAATAATTCCATTTGTAACCTTACTTGTGATACTGTTGTATGTTCTGGTCAGGTGTATGCCAGAGAAGACTGGGAAAGAATAATGATGTAGAAAAAAAGAGGAGCCTTTTCTTAATTCGTCAGAAATATGATTTCGACATTTCAGGCCTCGATGAATTGGGACATGGGAATGGATTAAATATTACAAAAAATAGAGAGAGCAACCTGCCATATGAATTGTTCAACATGAAAAGAAGTNAAAAAAAAAAATCTTATGTCTTGTGCAGATAATTCATAGGCAGAACAAAACTGATAGAATTCATGTGCATTTTTATCTTCTCAGCTTTGTTTTAAGGCCCTGTTTCAGTATTTCTGTCCTAAAAGGCTGGGTTACAGGCTCGAGGGACAAAATTACTTACAGATCCAGAGCCCAGTGGGAGGGTTCTTAGTACTGACAGTGTAATGTTCTCCTGCAAAATACTGTACTTCCTTATTGATAAGTTTCCTTGAGCAACTTTTTTCTTTTTTTTTTTAAGAAGGATAGGTCTTGCACACTTACAAATGAACTATTTAAATTCAGCTTGTCTTTCACTTGAACTTTCACACCATGCAGTATCATGCATTAATTGCAGTTCACTTTCCTGGGAATAGAGAATCTGCCAAGTAATTTTGTGTCCAGGACCTCTAAAATTTTTAAGATAGTTCTGACATTTTGTTGTCATGAAAACATGAGTTGAATTTGGTCACTAATATAGACTCTTTTCCTTTTTAGATTTTTAGTAGCAGTTTGAATATAGTTTTGCGTGTTGGAATTGTTCAAGCAGTGTTATCACCTTCACACTTCATCCAGCTATGCTCTAATAAACCAACAGCCTCTATTGCTTTATTTATTCAAGACCATATATTACTGACCTTCAGTTCACTTTCACATTGCAGCTTTTGTGCCAAAGTGCAGCTTTATTTGATTTTTTCACCTCCCTCTGCTTTGTGAAAAATTTCTGAGGAAATGGAAAGGTCTTCTGTCTTCAAGATTTAATAAAGAATTTGTCAATATCAAAATCAAATCTCTAACAGTTTTTTTCCCAGTCTGAGAAAATGGTTTTATTTGTTTGTTTGACCCAAAACGGGGTTTATTTGTTTGTGTGAATTGAGCAACTTCCTTGAATGAAACTCAAATATTTTTCTGGAAAAAATCTATCAAGTGAAGTATCTTTTAGAGTGAAGTTCTGTTTTACAATAAAATAGAACTCATTTCCGTCTGAAGAAGCAGCCTTCCATAGCCTTCTCACAGAAAATGTTTCATTCAGTCAACTGCTATGCTCACTAATGTGTTTTTCAAAAAGCAGGAGAGTGCTGTTGGCTAGTTAAAGAATTAACTACACTGCAATATGCTTGTGGTACTTTGGTTACTAGTCCATTTAATGAATGTCTTTAGATAAAGGTGCAAAGCACAAGGAAATTTTTGTTTATTTTTTTTTTTCAAGAGGTACTGACTTGCATTGTAATCTTTCTACGAACAGTAAAAATAAACAAGATACAAGAAAATTGAAATGAAATTTACGATGCTGACTTGTCAGTATTTCCAATTAAATTTCTTTTAATTTGTCCACTAAGGAGAGGTTAGAATGGTGAACTGCTTAATATAAAGCTTAAATTAAAAGCAGTGTGTAATTTTATTTTCTTTTATTTTACTTTATTTTTTGTAATTTGAAAAATGCAGACCTGACTTGTGCAGGGATGAAATGTTTTACTTGTATGTTTACTGTCTCTTGGCCAAATCCAGTGTTGGGGAGGTTTAAAGAGGTGTTTTCTTTGTTTTTTCTTTTGAAAAGAACACTTAAGTTTATTTGTTTTTCATCCTAATTGATCATTACTAATTAATTCAAGCATATGTTTCACAAATGAACACAACCAATATATTGAGTTTGTGTTCTAGCAGAGCATTTTAATACTGGTCAGAAGAGTAATATATTAAATTTTAATTAGTTTTCTTTTTTTTCATTAAATAATCCATGAGTTCAGAAACACATTTACCTAAGAAACATCTGTGTTGATTGAAGGTCTTGTTGCACATACACAAGCGATGCGTAGTTAGAATTGGGGAGCGTTTCTCACCCACTTCAGTGTAAAGTCTAGCGGTTCAAACTGCCCCTTCCAGTTTGAGCTAAGCAGGCAGATTTATCGAATGGCTGATAAACGTTCAAAAATTCATGCTGACAACAGGGCGAGCAAAACAGGTATCTGAGATGCAGTACTGTAGCAAACGCTGGGGCTGTGGTAATAGTTTAAACTGATGCTGCTGCCCGATAAGTAAAAATATGTCTAAGGATTCAATTTCCTTCAAGTGGAATTTGCTGTACTTTCTGGTGAAACTCTTGATGTTTGATGTATTGACTTTTTAAAAAACTTCAGGAAAAGTTAATAATCTGCAGGCAGTTTTGTTGAGGCTGGAGGGAGGAATTTCACAGTCTTCACTCAGCAGTGCCTTTAATATATATATATATATATATATATTTATAATACATGCTTGGTGAATGTATGGAATCTGCTGCAGACTCTTTGGGTTTTATACTTCTCAAAATAAGATTTCACACCAAAGTAAAATGCTGACATGTCATTCAGGTACACTAAAGTAAGAGGCGGGCACCTCCTAAAAAGAAGAGATTTACAAGATGCCAACATCCACTGCTATAATATATACTAGGTTACAAAAAGAGTTAAAATACAGTAATGGAGGGATCAATTCAGAGAGAAGTCTACTGATATATTATTACAAGACATACTTAAAAATAACTGCATGGCTTTCTGACAAATGTAAACTTTTAAATGTAAACTTTAAAAAACTAAATGAATGTAAATTCTTCTTAGAACAATTCATTTAAGCTCAGTCACATTTTATATGGTTTGCTGAAGGGTGTAATATGCTTTTCCAATTCACTCTACTACTGCCTTGCTCAAGAGATTCACAAACCAAAGTTATAGAGTTGTAAAAGACTGAAGAGGAGACAGGTCCACCATACTTATGCAGAAAGTGATTGAAAAATGAAAAAAATACCCTACAAAACTAAAGAGCCAAAGAACTGTGTGTAGTGTATGTAGAGGGGAAAGTGTTTGTGTGTCTCTTTCTAGGACAGGTACATGGCTTCACTTTTTATTGTGATACAATTGCAGATTTGAGATATTTCAAAGGGCTATATTGATTCATAGCGTAATTTTCTTCCCATACTCTGCTCTTGTCAAGAACGCAGTACAATTATACTCTCCATATTATTCTGAGTGCTGTTGTGCTTTGTGGATGATGCTCCTTTAAAAAACAGCCAAACCATTGGTCCTCAGCTTTTCACCTTTATGAGCATACAAAGGTCTAAAAGATTTGATATTGAGGGGAGTGCACTTTTGTCTCTTACAAGTGGTTTTACTTTGGATATGTAAGGCCTGAGAACAGCCGGTGCTGCCTTACCGAAGCAACAAAAATAACACAGAAAAAGTTGAAGAAATAGGGGACTAGCTGTAAAGGACGCGTGTGCCTGTGTATGTCAGTGTAGCTGGAGTACTGGAGTAGGTAGGCTGTATTTATGATAGAGCAGAAAACATTGAATTACTCTGTCTTAGAAAAACTGGTTTACTAGGGGATGGTGGCAGGGTGGCAAATTGCATGAAATTTTTGTTAAGTAATTCAGAGATAAAGCAGAAACTTTGAGAGGTTTTAATTACATTCTTCATGGGAAAAAAAAAAAAAAGTCATTTTAATGACACCCTCTTCCCACTATGTGGTTCAGTATCTAGAAATTAGGGGATTTTTTTAAGCACAGTGTTTCTGATTCATTCACTCCAGTTGCAGTCCATGAAACAAAAGAGGACAATTATAATCAAGGATCCTTGTATTGCTTAGTCACAGAATTTTCTGCGTAAATGTTAAACTGTGCTCCAAAGTCTGACCCTCCTTACTTGGAAGAACAAGCAGAATTGAGTGTTAAATAAATTAAGCATTAAAATTGCATATCAAATGGGGACCTTTGCACTTTTACCTGGCAACTGTTACCTACAAGTGTAAAACTAAAGAGCACCTATGGCATCTCCTTCTTCAGGAAAATTCTTTCTGAGAAGAACACTTTTCTTGCTCTGGTACGGAAGTTGAGTTTTTTCCCAACTGTAATGCAATTCTATAATTTGCAGGAGCCAGGCACCTAACATTTGGTTTTCTTGCCTGTTCCTTCCTTCTTTGTGCCTGTTTTAAGGCAGATCATTCCATTCTGGAGCTTAAAGCAAGAGCAGCATTTTTCTATAGTAATGTTTTCTCCAAACATTAATTAAGATTTTCTCATGAGTTGTCCAGAAATATAATGACTTCACACCCTATGCTGATTCTGTGTCTGCTACCACAAAAAGATCTTGAGCCAATCAATTTGCTAGTATATTTCGCGGGACATGCTTTTATTTCACTATGTTCAAAGATAAATTTGATTTTTAAATCTTTAAATATATAATTTTTAATGTGCTTGAAGCTAAACATGTTCTAAAAATCTTAGTGTAGAAAAGTGTAAGAGACCATTTCCAGAGACCATTTGCTGCTTATCTATTTATTGCCATTTTTATTCCTTGACTGCAAGATTTTATCTTGTTCTAAGGAACTGAAACTATCGATTTGGACTGTTCTAACTTCATGTTATCTGGAATTCTGAAGCAAATCTTACTTATTCAGTAGGGTTTTATGTGCATATGTTCAACTCCAAGACTGTTCAAATTTGGCATTGGATTTGGTTTAGTGTCATAGATGTAGAATCAGCTGTCTGTAGGCTACTGAATAATGTAAATGGTGACTGACATGCAAATATCTACAAAATAAACCTAAATTTTAAGTATAATCTTTCTTACAACTTTTTGTACTTCATCTGTAAACTGATATTTATATAACAGGAAAGTACACATTGGAAAAGAACTTGGAGAAGTACCTCCAACCTGTTTTTCAAGACAATGCCAGCTATGGAGTCAGGTCAGGTGTTCAGTAGTGATCCAGTCTGATCTTGAAAAATATACCATGTAAATTCACTGTCTATATTACTTATAAGTAATATGAGTAGCATAAACACTGAAGTTAAGATTAGTAACAATATGTAACACAACAAGTTTTAGGCAAGACTATCCAAAATACATTTTTGTGTTATTTGTAAAGGCATGCAGCCAGCCAGCCTTTCCAGGTATCAAAGAGGATTCTCCTTTCATTTCTCTCATCATTGCTTTCATCTAATTCCTAATAAAAGACAGGAAACTGGTATTCTTTTTTCCTTTCCTTTTTCTCATCATCACTTTCATCTTATCCTTAGTAAAAGACAGGAAACTGGTGTTCTTTTTCTTCTTTTTTTTTTTTTTTTTTTAATTAAAATCTTTACTGTTGTGTTCAGTATCAAACAAAAACTACGAATGTACGCAGATCCTGGGAAGTAGATAAAAATCATTTGTTTTCTGAATAAATTCCAGCTTTGTATGATAGAACAGAATGAGCCATTTGATTGCAGTGTGGTAACACGTGCAACAACATGCTAATGCTTTCAGGTTGCATTGAAGTGGCAGGTGCAAGCATTTAAGAATTTAGCAGCCCAGGTGCTACTAGTGGTCTGCAGGAAGCAAACTAGTGTACTGAACCGAGCATGGTATTGTGAGTGAGGAATTTATGATGTGTAGGCCAGCTGTCTATCTCTTGTTACTTTAGTGACATCAATAAAATGCCTATTTGTTCTCCTATCTTCAAATACTGGAGTCTACTTCATAGTAGTACAGTGTTTTGCACAACATTATTGTTACTGATAGTTAATTGGTAATACCATTGGCAGAATCAACTGAGTAGTAAAAAATGGACTCGGTATTAATACTGGTTAATTATATTGTCTTTTTTGTTCTATCAGTTTAAATGAGGTTGCTAGCAGACACATGCTGGGTTTTGGACAAAGTTTATACTACAGTGACTTCAGGAAAGTTGTGAAGAGGCAGTACATAATATACATGGCTATAAGAAAGTTGAAAGAATGAATAACAGTACAACATACGATAATTAAACAAAAAAATTGTGTTTACAGGTAGACCTGAAGTTCTTGATAAGAATGCCAAAAGATGAGGCTGAATACAATTTTTTTTAATAGTCTTTTACCAGTAATCATCATTGTTCTTTAAGATTGAAAAAGTTCAAATATATACTCAACAATGCAGCCTTTATTTACTTCAAATTTGAGGCCCAGACAAGAAGAGGGTATTAGAAATGGAGACAAAGCATTACAAGTGACTTGCTATGAGCAGCAGTATTTTTATGCAATTAGCTTGTACAGTATATTCAGTGTAATGGTATCTTTTTTTTTTTTTTTTTTTTT
>JACDJE010000033.1:2375689-2395977 GCA_016647715.1 Pavo muticus | reverse complement strand
TTTTTTTTTTTTTTTTTTTTTGGTTAAAATAACTTATACTGCCAAAATTCTGTTTTTCTTGGGAAAAATATGAGAAGCTATTAATAACACAATTCATGTCGAAGATAAAAGATATATTTGAGGAGATACCATTTGTACTTCTGAGGTGGTACAAGTCATGAGCAGCAATGAGTATGTCTAAAATACAGCCTACATAACATACAGTGCATTCACTTTGTTAAAATTTTCTTCAAATACTCCTTTTCCCTAATGAATTAATTCAACCCCAAAAGGAGTACTATGATACTTCCACACGTTGTTTTTAATATTGTTTCCCTCTTCAGATTCATTTGTTACTGCAAGATGAGGTATATGTAAACAGTATTCTACATTAATTATCTTGTCTGGATGTTGCATTTATACGTGTATTTTGATAAGAGGATAATATGAAAGATGAAAGCAGAAGGATGATGAAACATAAGAAAGGTGAGAAAAACAAGGGAATATTAACTTTATTCTGTGCAAGGAGTATTGCCATGAAATGTTGAGCAGACGAATCACAGCAGATCTCTACACAACTGCCAATACATATTTAATGATGCATTCAAAACAAAATGTGCCGAAAATGTAATAATACAAAACAGAGTGGAAAGAAAAGATGGAAGTGAGTTTCCTCGCAATGACTTAAATGATAACAACTTCCAGATATAGTAACATTTCACTTATAACTTGGTCAGAGTTGTTCCTGTCAGCTACTATAGTATGAAATGTGCTTAAATCAGACAGCTGTAAAAAGAGACTATCAAGCGTGATAGATTGTAATTTTATAGCTGTTATCACTAATATTGGGACTTCATTTGTTCATTTACTTTAAGATCTCATACACTCTACAGCAGCTTTTGATGGATTAGCTTTCCCTTTTAATTATTCCTCTCTTTGATTTTGCATTTTTCAGATTTTTCTTATTACTATTGCTTGCTAATTTGCATTATGTTCAATATCTCCTTAGAGTAATCTGCAAAGCCACACAAACGATGACTTCATTTAGCTGTGAATATTTATTTATTTATCATGCCAACTGTGCTTTTGATAAGAATGTGTGTCTAGTCTAGGGAAAGCTTCTGAAGAAAGAATTTATATAATTGTGGAACCAAAACAAACAAACAAACAAACAAACAAACAAAACAATTAAAGTGTATTTTTCTTAAAAATGCAATGAAACATTTTTTGCCAGTTATGGAAATTCTGAAAAGAGCAATTAAATCTACCCAGGTTAGTTGATTTCATTTCTTCTTAAAAGGGAAGAATTTGTGACACTGGAAGAACAAGTTCTGCTTCTGACTTGTTCTCTTTAGTGAAATGTGTTAAACATAGACATACCTAACAGAATTGCAAAAGTTATATGGCAGTAAACTTAACAACAACAAAAACCTAAAACTCAAAACTTAAAGGAAATTTTAAGTTCATGACATATGCAAGACAATGCAATGTAGAATGAAACTTTAAAGCGTGAGTCATCAGAGTTTGAGTAGAGTTTTGTGGGGGTAGAAACCTAGTGAAGATTTTCATATTTAATTCTCTGGTGCAGCCTAAACAAAAGCCTTTGTGTGAATTTTGCTTACAGTTAGTATTGTATATAAACTGGTGCTGTCTGTATTTTGAATGCATGAAAAAACCATGAGAATGCCATCTGAAAATGAACATTTCATTTTAGGTAAACTGAGAAATCTGATGACTTTGTCAATAACTCTATTTCCAGAAATTGTATGTGTGTGTATGGGGGTGTTTCTTCTCAGATTTAGTACATTCATCTGATGCCCTGAAATGCACAATAGTTTTAGTCTAATTCCTGTCCCATTGAATGTTCTTGTAACGTGTACTTTTGTACATGCATTTGGATTGGCAGTAGTTAATTCAGTGTTCTCTCATTCTGACTTCTTTCACATCTCAATGGAGACCATTGCTGAATGATAGATGAGACATGATTAGCTCTTCTAGGAGAGGTCTTTTGGACCTTGATCTTTGGGAACAAAGAAATAAAAAGATGAGACAAATCCAAAATTACCATTTTACTGCCTTTGGAAATAATGTAGGGCAAATAAATGCTGAGAATTCTTGTCCTTCCTTTTTGAATACTAATGCTCTTTAAGAGTAAAAGCTTGCCATCCCTTGCAGCTCTTTATTGCAACAAATCTATCCCTTTTCTTGTTTCTGTGAGGAACTTTTATTGTTTCATTTTCTTTTACTACTTCCAAAATGAGTAAATAACACATTACAAGTGTTTCCACAATAGCCACTTCAGATGCAAGCTTATTTGTGTTAAACAGGAGATTGGACAAATACTTGGAGGGGAGAGACATCTGGGATCACTAAGTATGAAAAACACATTAGGCATGGGAAATCTAGCTGGCTGCTATGAAAATATTAAGTAGAATTTATTATCTATGTTTGTCCTGTTTTCTTCTTTACTAGGCATCCATTTGTGTCCACATCTAGGGGCTGAACATTGGGCTGTAAAAACCCTTTGTATGAACTATATGACCACCGTTATGATCATATATTCTTATATTAAGAGCACTTCTCTGTAAATTTCAGTGAATTCGAAAGATCTTAGCATTCAGAGATAAATGGAGGATTAGATGATTTAAATTGCATATTATTATGAAACTATTATATGGCATACTTGAATTAAATATATTGAAAATAATATTTCCTAGTATTTAGGTACTCTGCTACAAATTGGTCATATCAAACTTTCTTTGTATGAAAGCCCTTTTACATTTTGTGTGAGTTTAATTAAAAGGTTTTTGAAAAATATATTTAGTATACTCCTCATGACCAAATGATCTGAATAACGTTTTATAAATCACTTATAATAAACAGTTTTAACAGAAACTTGTTTTGGAATGAAGATTGCAGTTGGGCATATGAGCCATTTAAAGTTTGCAGAGTAGCACTGGCCTTGTACATTACATTTGGTATAAATGATGGAACTCATCTTGTCAAAGGAAACCTCAGTCCTACCTCATACAATTAAAAGCTTTCCAGTGGAACAATTGAGAGTTTAGTCAAGGAGTTGCTCTTTGGCCCTGTCTCCTAGACCCAGCTAATGATCCAAATTGTCTAATTTGAAGTAAAGTTATTGTTGTTTATGTTGAGTAGTCAAAGTTGCTCCATTCTTCCTGTGAGCAAAAGATAAGATTTTTTTGTTGCAGTGAATTTGGCTTGCGATGTCAGGGGGTGCAAGCCTACAAAAAACTAGGATAGAAATTGTAGGTAAAAGGTACTCACAGGTTCCTTAGAAAAAGCAGTTTGAAATGTAGCCTTATGGATAAGGAATATATCAGTGTGACCATTAATAGCCTTTAGGTAAAAAAAAAAAAATTATAGAACTTGCAAGTTTGGAAGGAGGTTTAATCACAATGAACATGTTGAGGTAATAGGGTTTAGTGAGTGGTGATTTAATGCTGAATAAAAATGCAGTTGTCATCATATACAACCAATATTTACACTGTTAATATAAATATTTATTTCTACATCCTTTTTTCTTAAGGTGTTTAGATCCAATGATTCATACCATTTTGTTTTCCAACACATGATATTGTTGGAAAGCTTAGCAGGTTGAGGATGTGATGAAACCACAGGACAAAAACACTGAATTTGGACAGAGATAATGTAAGGTATATTTCTCTTCAGTTAGTAGGTGAGTGAGTAGTAGAGAACAAACTACACATCTATATAAATCCTAGCATTTTACCAAGAATAGTTAATTCTCCAATAGATCATTAGACTCTGAATATTACACGTAGCATATGCAGACAACTGTTATATCTCAAAGTGCAGCAGATGTTTCTGGTTAAAATTATTTTCACGTTCATTGCTTTAAAACTAGAAGGTATGATTTGCCTAAAATCTGTTAAGGCCAATATTCATGGAGAAGATATTGACCAAGAGGTAGAAAATGTCTTGGGTAGAGTCATAGGGCCTGGGCTGGGAAATGTGAAAGAGAAGAAATAAAGTTGGGAAAGGGGGGTGAAACCTTTTCCTTTTCATTTTTTTTTTTAGTGTCTGAAGTCTCCAGTAATGTTGTGTTTCACAAAATTTTACAGATCATTAGTCTGTTACTGATGCTTATGCCTTTGGGTAGATGTGGAAATATTCTTTCATTTAACAGTGCAGATATGATTTATGTTGGATACTCTCACTTTTTTTAAAGTAAGATTTTCTGACATACAGCCTTGAGGGTGTATTATCCTCACTGTGTGTATGCATAGCTTTCATTAATGCTAATTACCCAATAATGATGAAGGTGCTGGGGACTGTCTGGAGATTAAAGAGCAGCTGGGCGAAGCTGATAACCTGTGGTACTGCTACAGGCCATTAGCCTAGCTAGTCATTAATCTCTAGAAGTACCTGGTACTGCTGTTGTAAAATGACAAAAGGATTTGGAGATAAGAGTGAAAGTAGGAATGGTCAGGAAAAGTATAGACAAATATTTACAGTATAGACAGTGTAGACAGTATTTACAGGATTACACAAGCACCCAGACTCAGACTGTGTACAAGTAGTCCAAAGGATCTGGTCTTCCAGGTCCTGAAGCAAAGGAAGAGACTGTGGACTCAGTGGGTATTCTACATAGGCCATTTCAAATTCCTATAGGAAGGAGAAAGGAGTGGTACATAATTTGCTGTCCAACTCCAGTTCTAGTTTGTATATTTTGAAGTTCTGACTGCTATTAATATAAATGATTAATATTTGGTCAGTATGGGCTAAGTAGTTGTTAGTTCCAAGAAAAGAATAAAATACTTCACTGTTATCTTTTATGTATGATTCAAGGCCTTGCATAACTGGGTGAACTTGCTCTGTGTGCTTTTATAATGAGGTGCCAAGGAATGAATTTTGGATGAAGTATTAGCTAGGCTTTGATTCTCGTCTTCTGTGACTTTGTCTGAGCCCTCCACTTCTCTGTCTGTGGTTGAGAGGTTTCCTAGCTGCACTGAATAAAAATCGTCAGGTATGCTAAATCAAAAGCAGAATGACTGTGCTTTCAATATGTTAGAACAATTCAGGAAAAGAAGCAAGGCCAGGTGACAGCGTCTTCCTTCTCTGCTGTTACTATGCTTTTGTAGCAGTGAGCATAAAGTCTTGTCTCATTCCTTACTAACAATGAGGACTTGTTAAATTATAATTTTCCCCTATGCTTTATCAAAAAATAGTTGGCAAGCAGTGTGTGGTGTAGTCATTTAAATCCCCAGCTCATTATAGACAGGAGTTACTTAAACAGTCTGTTAGACAGTATCTTAGGGAATCATAAGACAAACAAAAAGGCAATCAGTTCCTCCCAGCTCTATAAGGCATTTGTATCTTGTATAAATTCTTAAAAGATGAAGGTGTCCTAAAATGCAAGTGCACTGGCTTCGCTTGCAGAGCTGTTCTGAAGAGGATGAAGGTTATATTTTTAATGGATAATTTTAGAGAAATACTTTTATGAAAAAATACTGGTTTTCTTTTAATCACCCATTAGCAAAACTGTGATTCTTTTATATAAAATAATCAAAAAGTCTCAGAGCTTTTTGTGTTAACCTCTCCTTTTGCCTTTCAGACTCTTTTCAACTTTCTGTTAGTTGACTCCCTTCTGAATTACCTAATCTTTTGTGTTAAGATGTCTTAGTATCTACACATGGGCATATACTAGAAGTACAGTGCAAATTTTTTTCTTTTTGCTTTCGGTGAAGTACTGCACCAAGGTGCAGTAATATCCAGCTTTATCTGTGACAACAGACCTCATCTTTTCATTTCTTTACCTTCTTGTCTTTGTCAGTCTAACTTCAGTTAGACATATGTAGTTATAGCAAGGATACTCTTTTTTTTTTTTGCCACAGGATTTTTGATACTGTTATTTAACTGGGATGTGCTGTTGTCAAGAGTTATTGTTTTTGGTTCAGAGAAGCTGTATGTCCCTTTCGCGACATTCATGTCATCTGCATTTGGAGAGAAGTCTTGAGATTGCTTTGATTTTTTTTTTTTTTAATTTCTATTTGTAAAATCTTGATTTTTATTTATTCAGTTATTTTCAGTTGGAGAACAAAAGCTTTATCATGAACCTCCTGTGACCACCAATAGAAAAGAGTTTTCAAGTACCTCAGAGTCACTGAAGGGTTGAGGTTGGAAGGGACCTGTGGAGGTCATCTGGTCCAACACTCCTGTTCAAGTATGGGAAAGGCTGAAGTGTGAAGGGAGTATANTCATATAATAATTTTCAGTCTACTTTAAGTAAGTCTTGCACTTGGGCTACCATATTTTTCTGAAACAAAAATAAGTGGACATAAGGAAGGGATGATTTGTCCTACCTTCCTTTTTCTTCTTCTCATTCCTCTGCTTCTCTTCAAATCCTCAAGCAGTCCTGATGGAAAAAATTATACAATATGATGTGCAAACTGCATCATTTCCCTAGGCAGCCTCTCATTCCCACTCGTTATTCTGTAGCAGTCTGAATCTTTCATCTTGGCATTATGATACAGCCTGAATAGGAAAATTAACATTAATAGCAAAAGCAAGTGTGAGGAGAGCTAGTTTAGCTTGCTGAATTTCATTCCTGTCTGATATTCTTTAGGAGAGAAGGACCACTGAGACTCCATGCACTGGAAAAGAACCTGGGCTATGTCTTTGGACTTCATTTCCCCTTGTTCTTAGGAAAACATTTTTTCTTCAGTGTGGCATCTTTTTACACCCTCCCCTTCCCTCCACTGTTTTCCTCCCTACCTTCCCCCCTCCCTCATCTGGAAAAAGTTATTTTTCCAGATAGATAGCAGATTTACTTGTGAGCAAATTTATTTGGATAGATTAATAAGAACTTAAGTTCTTTTTCTCCTGTAAATGTCTATAATAAGCAGTAAATGTTCAGTTTTAAGAGCACGAAATTGAAGGCAGAGAGAAAAAAAAAAATCAGTAATCTAATTTAGAAACTCCCAAATTTTAGGCCAAGATGGTGTGTGAATGTATCTTATTCCAATGGCAATGGTGTTTGGGCAAACTTTTGGAATGATGCCAGGTGCTACCAACATTGGCAACAGAAGTTAAATGAGAATTTGAAAAAGCATCTGTTTGAGGCAAACAGGAGTGAACAATTGGATACTTGGTCTGATTTTTCAGAGGCTGTGGACCACGAAACACAAGAATATAATGTGCATACACATAGACAAATAGATTCTGGCCTGAGGTTTGGCTTGCTGAAGAAATCGTAAGAATAACAGACCGTAGTGATATGAGAATCCACTGGACACATACAGTAATGGGGTGGGAAGCTGAGATGATTTAGAGATCACTGTAAGAAGTGACTGGGTTTCATAGCTCGTTAGGTGCTATGAGAAACGTGGCCAGACTCCAGTAACTGGAGACACTGTTGGAAACCTGGGAAAGGAGGCCTTGTAAGGGCAAGTGGTCCCTCAGTAATCCCCTCACTGATACCATGTGAGGCTGAGGAGACCTAGGAGCAATATGAGAAATCCTGCAGTTGCGAACACTGTAGTAATTGTGGGATCAGTGAGAAAAAATGTAATTAGGTGTAAGTGGCTGAACGGGGAGGAGGCAAGGGTGGAGACGAGGATGGAGGAGAATAAGCATGTAAAAATGGGGGGAACAGGTAGGGAACAAAAGGGCTCATAAAAAAGGCAGGTCAGACTTAAGCAAGCTGCTGGTCAAGACGCTGTTAGGGTTGGACTCTGTATGCTACCGCTGTAGTCTATTCTGTCTTACTTTAAACTTTGTTCCTGACTATTTTCTGTGCAAGTATTTTCTCTATTGTGTGTGGGGCCACCAGTGAACTTAAAAGCGAAGCTGGACAGTGAGCAGGACAAGAGGCCTGGTTACAGTATTGGATGTTCTCAGAGGTTATAGTTCGGGGGCAATAACTGTAGGGGTAACTTGTGCAGGGGACAAGCTACTGGAAAGACCAAGAGCCCAGGGCCAGAAATCTGTGTGTGTGGCTGCCAGCAGCCTCCTGTCCTCATCAGCTGTGAATGGGATCAGGCCAGCCATCATTTTGCTGAGTTTCCAACTTAAGTTGAAAGCACACCAAGGGTAGGGACACTCAGGTGAACTCCAGCTCTAGTGTGAATGGGAAAGGCCCAGTTCACTCTGTGTCTGCCCTTGATGGGCCATCACATAGCTTACATCTGAGAAGCAAGTCATTGGGTATTTCTTAGCTTATCAGGCGTTATGCATGAAATCAATCATCTTGTCCCCTCGAGAAGCGCTAATGGGAAGATTTGATCTTCCCCTGTGACTGTTTTCCAGCCAGTCACAAGTTAGTGAAGACTTCTTCTCAAGCTGTTTATGCTAACATACTTGTCTTGCAGGGAAGTATCTCTGTGAGGCAAGTCGTGTAACCTACTTTGTGTAGATTTTGAGTTAAGTGCTTTGATCCCTTTCTCATTAACAGTTCCTTACTGCGTTGAATAAGCATTTACAGTTTATTTTCCAGCCCACCTGAGGTGACTTCCCTTCACACAGCTGATGAAAGAGTGGTTTACTGCGATTAGTTCACGTTTGAACACCTATGTTGCATTATTTACAGAAATCTATTTTCAGCTCACTGGTCTAAGTGTTTATTGTACAGTAATGCTAACTTTCATTTCTCCAGAATTGTCTGCAATTATTGTAATCTTTCCAAGGTGTGTAATCAGCCAGGCATTTTCTGGGAAAGGCCCAGCATAATGGCCTTGTGATGAGGAAAACCACAGTGTAAGCTGACTGTGCATGTGGAGATGAATTTGACTAATAGGCACTGAGAGTTTGCATAATTCCCACATCCCATGTTAGACAGCCTCTTTATTAGCAGTTCGTTTTCTCCACTAGCAGACCTCGTAGAGTGAGAGACCTGCCTGTGGCTGTTACAACAAGCATGATTTCAGCTGTCCATCTCATTCCTTTGTGTAGCGCAGCATGACAGATGTGGCTTAATAATTAAGACAAATATGACTTAATAATTAAAACTGGTTAATTCAAGTATTTCTTCAAATAAGCAGGACTGTGAAATTAAGTGTCAGAGCTGTGGGCACTACTTTCTTCCTGGCAACCCTATTGCATAGGATACAAAGGGCGAAGTAGACATGAGGAAAAAAGTGATGAAGATACCTTACACTGTAGGTACATTTGGTGTCAGTGCACGTCCAGTGCAGTCCTGTAGGAGGTACACTGCTATCAAAATGCTGCAGAAAATAGCACGAGAGGAAATTGAAGACTTAAAATTGCTGTTTACAACAGCTTTTGCTAAACAGATGTTAAATCATGACACTGCAAAATATTTCAGTAATAACTGCAGATTTGCTGTTCTGGAAACAGTCGTTTAGAAAAACATATGCGCGTATGCTGCTTGTATTTCCAAACTTTATGTACAAAAACAAATTTATCCTTAAAAATGCAGATTACAGTTTGCTTTAACATTCCATTTGTAAACAGTCAGTAAACTGACACAGAGTTAATTGACTATAATAAATAAATAAAATGGAATCTTAGTATTACACTATTTAGCCTGACTTTTTACTTCCATGTTTGTGTCTCGTCTGCTGTTCTAAATAGGTATATGAAGTGTAAAACATCTGTGGATTAGTTAAAATGCTTTTATAAACAGATACAGTGATGCAATATAAACAGGAAGAGTTAAGTATACAAGGATGCATAATTAAAAAAAAAAACATAAAAATTAGAACGTGATTATTTGAAGTCTTCTAGAAATGTATTGACTTGATGACATTAGTACTCAAACTTCCTGTCTCTCCTGTCGTCCTTATGAGTACAGCTGGGAATTTTGAAGAAGGGCTCATCTTCTGATAGGTAAAAGATGAGTTCTTCCAAAACTGGATTCTGTTGAAAAGGGTCAAAGAGAAAGATTTATCAGATTAACAGAGTTAACAAGCTAGGCTTCAAGGCTGCGTGTGGTATTTTATTTTGCTTGTTTCCGTTAGATAAAAGTATCCTATTTATTTTACTCTGTTTACTATGATTGGATTATCTAACATAGAGATCATTTACTTTTAAATGTTTGATGAAAAAATAACAAATGCACAAGTAGTAAGTCAGTTTTCTGATTTCATTGAAATTAATAACAATTAAAAAAAACTTCCTAAGATAGAATCAATTAGGTGAAAAACAGTGGTTGATTTTTTTTCAGGGCATTTATTTGCTGAAAAAGTCCCACTTCATTCAAACTTGTTTTGACAGCTCCCCGTCAGTGATATGCATTATTAAAGGTGTAGTTATGTGGTCTCTCTGTTTATTGGACTTGTGAGTAATATAAAATCTGACCTTTGGTAGTTCCTTCACTCTGGTTCAGGAATCTCTTTCAGTATCTCTGACTACTTGTAATATTAAAGAAACCCAAAAATAATGAAAATTGGATGAAAATTACTGTAGTCACACTCAAGGGCTAATGCAGCATAAAATGCTGGGTGCTCTTGGTGGGAATGGGAATGGAAACTGCCTATACCTGGGAGGAAATGTTACCTCTTTTCATCAGCAAATTAATCTTTAGAAATTTAGAGGAAGAAGAGAATATTTATGAAAATTTTACTTTTTTCCTTCCCACCAATTAAACATACTTTTTTCAAAATATGCTTCCAGAAATCTCCTTTATCTTTACATGTTGGTTATGTGTGCATGAGGGAGAGGAAAAAAAAAAAGAAAGAAAAGAAAAAAAGAAAGAAAGGCTGTTTGTATGTGAAGAAAGGGAGAGAGATGTGTGCAGCATGGGAGCATAAACAAGAAGGCGTGGAATTACATTAACTCCTAAAACAGGCAAAAGTTTGGGAAAAGCTTGTATGTTTCTTTTGTATACTTCTTTATACTTCTGCAGTAAAGCATGTTTACATAAGCTTGGTATATTTGTCTTTACGTATGTAAATACATGTGTGTTACATTATTGTATAGGTATGTAAACAAATATATAAGAAAACGTTAGTATGAATTTTAAATCCATATGTAATATTTAAAACTGTATTTTGCTACCTTGATAGATCTTACTTTAAAAAAATAGAATTAAAAGCCTGATTCTCTTTCTTTAAAATAATTAAATGATTACCTGGAAACTCTGTTGTGTTTCTATTTTTTTGTCTAGTTATTGTACAATAAAGTATATGCATTTGAAGGGTCAGTGGGCATGGGTTGTGCTTCTTTTTTTTTCCTAGAGCATCTGAAATCCACTAACTGTTAGCACAAGTCTCTCTCTACTGAGGTGAATCAAAAAGCTGACAGTTGATTCTATGGCTTGCAAAATAATCACATGAATAAATGTACCAGGAAATATATTAACCTGTCATTTTTATCACTGTCTTTTCTACAAAGAATAAAAGCATCTTAAAGTTACCTTTTTTGTTTCCCAGTATGTGAAATTTCCCTTTAGAATTCAGTCTGGCAAAAAATAATGTAAGAATGCAGTTGATTGTACTGCCTTGCATTTTATCTTTCAAGGGATATTGCTGCATTATTTTAGTTATATACAGAGCCAGAGGCTGCTTTTAAAATATTTAAGCTGCTTAAACAAAAATGTGATTTAAAAATAAAAGGTATTAATGAATCTGTGGAGATTTGCATTCAGTTCCAGAAGCTTATTTAAAAGAAGGTAAACAAATTTTAGTGAGTGCATAGGTACAGACACTTATCTATTTCATTCAGTTGTTTGAATGCCTTAGTACATCGGGTGGATGCATTTCTTGAGAAATGCTATTGCCTAGTAATTGCATCAGTCAGGTGCTTACAAATAATTAAGGAAAATGTTTTTGCGAAAACTACCTTGCTAAAAACAAACAAACAAACAAAAAACCAAAACAGCTATTTCTGTTACAGATACTTAAATCTCATTTAATGAAATCATTTAAATAGCTTTACTGCACAGGTGGCAAAGTTTATGTTGCTTTTATTCTATACACAGGGTTGGCTGGGTCAACGTTTTCATGAATCAGTGGTCAACTTTCTTCATCTTGCCAGTGTAGAGAGCAAAAACCAGCAAACTAAAGGTACTTCTGATACCACATCAGTGCATTGCAGTTCTGTATTAGTCAGGTGCCTCATTGAGAATATGGCTTCTGGCAAACACTGTGTCATTCTATGTGTGAGCTGCTGACACTTCCTCCTGCTGACCCTCCGTTCTGCTGGAGAGTTAGGAATAGCTACATGCTACAGAGCAGACTTGAGGCAGTATCAGGAGGAGAAGCACGTATTCCTCATCAGAGGTGTGGTATGATTTCAGTGTTTTGAAGGACAGGTCAGGTTTTTCCTCCTGGAATTAGACAAAGCAGTATACGTGCCCTGTAATTTCCACACTGAAGTCTCACAGATTTAGCTATCTGTGATAAAATTTACTTATTTTGGAAGAAAACCATGTTGCTGTGTGTTAGTCAGAATTAGAGTAGAATTCAGTGGTGAAAAACTTTAGTACCTCTCTCTTAATCTTACTGATCAAAAATTAAAATACAGTGCAGCACTAATTCTTAAACATTTGTGGTTAAAGTTGTTGTTAGACTCAAGTCTTTTTCTAATTATGTTCTCATCAGGTTCTCTTTCCTGTGAAGTTTGCAGGAATTTTGCCAGTAAGATTGTTTACTTCACAAAACTTCAACCTCTAGAAAAATTGTGGAAGTGTCCCTCTGAATCCTTCCAATCCTTCTTCATCCATTATTACTGCACTAATTACAGTTTATAAACTTGTTTTCAAAAAGAACTGTTTCTTAATTAGAAGCTCTTAAAAAAAGTCTGCAAGAGCAGTAGTACTAAAAAGATCACGAGCGATTGTCTTAAGACTGTGTTGAATGTTGGGACGCTAATCATGGCAGAAATGTCCTGAGGATGAGTGTTCTTAGGTTATGTTCTTTTACTTGGAACATTCTTGAACTAAAACGTTCATTTCTTTAATAAATAAATGTATATATATACACGTAAAACTGTAAATATATCTTGTTTGTTTGTTTTGCCAAGCAATGCATTATGACACATAGCGTTTCTTAAAGTAATTATAGAATGGAAAAATCTGAATGGATTTTTATTCTTAAATGCCATTACAAAAAACTAAGCAGATGAGTATTTTTTTCTTAGCAAGTTAATCCGAATTGCCTGTGTGCTAGAACATTTCCATCTGAGCTGTTTTTTTTCTTACTGTTAACTATTGATGGATGAGGGAAGTAAAGTAAATTGGAGGAGAAAATAAAAAGAAGAAAAACATTGGTTTTGGAGGAGGGGATTACATTATATATACCTTTTGATAATAAATCCTTTGAAAAGTCTTAAGCTTAAAGTCCTGATGCTAGACTTCAAAATACTTTTCTTGTTCTACGTTCCCTATATTTTATTTATTTCCAGCATTAGCATAGACTTTTTACTTTTTAGCCATGATGATATATTCACACTAGAAGTGCAACCTGTGCAATTTTAAAGGAGTTTATAAGCTAGATCTTATGTTCAAAGAATTGCATTTTAATGATAGGTCACTAGAAGGAGACCTACTGAATTTCCTTAATCGCTTTTCCAAGACCTGAAAGTAGTTCTTTTGCATAGGTAGTAGTAGGATTTATTCCTCATTTAGCTACTCCCTAGAGGAAAGATTAAGGAAAATGTAAATCTAATATTACCATAACCACCATCTCAAGCTTAAAACCCCAATTTTCTTCTGCTTCCTTTGGCTTTCTTTCAGGGGCTGATGTGTTTGGGGATGTGGGGGATGAATAACAGAGTATATAGTTAGGTTGTTATTTTCCAATAATAGAATAATTTCTTCTAAATGAGTTTGCAGAGTGTTTTCTGCAGGCAAAATAATGTATTAGAATAGGGACAGCTTTCTGCCATGTGTCTAGATACTATTGGGAATTTAACTTATTTAGTTGGTTTGTATGCCTCAACTAACATAGTACATCTTAAAATTTCTCAGCCGTATATTAAATACATATAATCTTAAACTGTACATTATAATTGGTTTGCAGAAAAAGTTGTGTATAATGATGTATTAAGTTGATATAGTGTAAACCATTAGTATGATGTAGTCCCAATTAGATGGTCATAAGATTTTCATAAGAACTGGAGAATGAATCTCTTCATTGCTTGCCTGTTTCCTTGAGTCAGTATTTTTCAGTTTGCTTGTAACTAGACTTGCTGATGAAGATTCTCTTGCTTGTTGTTTCATTCTGAATAACACAAGTGGAACACTATTTTCAAAGCCATAATGTATTAAAAAAAAAACTAGAGTGCTAACAACAGATAAACATGAAGAAGTTGTGTTTTATACAATGGTCTAACTTGGCCCAAATTAGGACCAGCTTACCCCATTGGGATGCTTTTGTTTGTACAAAAATTCCCATTTACATGGCACCTGGTAGATATGTTTTGCTGTAGCTGCTGCTACAGCAGGTGTAGAGCTGAAAGAGGTTTGCTGATTTTGTAATAGTAGTTGATTTCTTTTGAAATGCAATGTTACTTTTCAACTGATTACTCAAACAAATTGGCTTGCTTTCAGTTCTATCACGACAAATTCTTTAAATCTTAGAATTTGAATGGTGTTTATGATTAAGCCTACTGTCACGTGGAGACTGCAGTTCGTCCTGTGATATTCAGGAACTGACTTTTGGCTAATCTATTTAATATTACTGGTTGTCCTGATAGCATTTTGCATTTTCAAGTAAGTGTGTTAGGAAAATTTGACCAAACTATTGAATGTCTGGAGTCTGTTCCATCATAACAGTATTGTCCAACACCTCTGAAACAAACACCAGGGTTTTTTACTTCAAGGGTGGGAGATTTCATGCTAAGGAACAATAAAATGTTACCTATTTCTGACATGTCTTTAATGTCTTACTGTTCCACTCTTTTCTGCTGCTATAACTGATCCCGGTAGCTCATAAATATAAAATAAGCCTCTAGCCATCTAAGCTCTTGCATTAAGCACTTTTATAGTGTGAAATAAATGTAAACAAGATTACAATTTGGCCTAGTAAAGTTTTTGTGGAAAATTTTACTAGGAAGTTTTTATTTTAATGTAGGTGCTATAGATAATTAATACTAAGCTCTCATAAAGTATATATTTTTTCCTTTCAGCCAGTCATTCTGCAGAATGCTTCCGAAGAATTTAAAAATAGATCAAACTTTTTCCCAAGGATAAGATCAGTAGCTTAATTAGCATATATTTGGGATAATGAAAGTAAGTGCTGACACAGTGAGCAAAACTGAATTTGAGGAAGAGCTCACCTAAGAGAGCTTTCTGTTTAGTCCAAAGTACAGAAATACATTCAGTCATTGTTATCTTTGTGAAGTAACTTTCAAGGCCTGCTCCCTCTTTGAGTTTCTCATTAGCCTCCTTTGATATATCAGTTGTAGTAGCTCTAGAAGCACTCGCTGAGTGTGAGCACAGTAGAAACAATTGAACAAAGCTGAAAGATTTTGTTTCCTATATAGTGAAGAGTGCCAGTTTTGTCCATGATTACTTGGAAAATAAATATGTTTGCATAGACTGAAAAACAGAGGGAGGTCAATGACTTGCTCATTCTGCAAGTGTTATAATTCCTCAAGCTATAAGGAAGTTTTGTGATACACAGAAGAGGAAGGTGTGGTGTTTTGTTTTGTTTTTCCTTCTCCTGGGAATTTGTGGTCACTGGGAGCTTCTCAGTAATTATAATCAATTATTAATTTAATTATTAATTATTAATTATTAATTATTAAATTAATTTATTATTAATTTAAAAGAAGGTTCAAATTTTCTGTCCTTGTATCCATTTATTAAGAAACCAGGAGCAAAAATTTGTTTGCATCCTTTACTGTTGTATTTAAAACAACATGAAGGAATTACTAAAGCATGATAGTAAATATCTTAACAGCAGTAAAGATTATGTTAGACTAGTAGAAATTATATCCCTTATGTCAAACCTGTAATAACATTTATTAGTAGATCAAAATGTAGTACAATAAAAGTTAGATGAATAACCAACTGTAGACTATTACTTCAGAAATCGATGATAGAAATAAGTCTTCAGACTTCTGCATAGGCAGGAGGAAGAAAATGAAAGTATATGTCAATGTTAATTCCCCTTCTTGATCCCACACATTCTGGTGAAATTTGCAAGTTAGATTTCCCGGTCATCAAAAGAAGAGACTGTAAACTTACTGGAGATTGAATTAGGGTAATATTGATTGTAAAAAGTAGACGTACATTCTTTGATCTCTTTTTTTAGCAGGAGTTTGAAATCTTTGCAGTCTAAAAATCCCAAACTACCGGTACCACAAGCAGCAGCACAGTGTGGGTTGGTTGTGTTCTAGTGGGTGGATGTGACTTTTTTTTAATGTTAGTCCACACTAGAGCATTAAAATACTTCCTCTACTGACAATATGCATCCTTTTTTATGCCTCTCCAAGTCTGGTCATGTTGTATCAATTTGAGGATAGTCATGGTGTCAACAAAAAAGGATTTTAGGTACGCTATGGAAGCTGCTTCAAGTTTTGTTTTTCCCTAGAATGACGCCAACAGATCCTAAGAGATTGTTTACTGCATCTGTTACAGGGTTAAAATAATGTTATGAGTTACTAAATCTCTTGACAATGCAAAAGATAGTGTAGCAATAATAGAGATGTGATAGTACACTGAAAGGAAGTGAATCAGTGCACTGCTGACCACACTAATAGACATTTACTTGTCAGTACTAATGCATGGTTTTCTGTAGAACATGACATAGTTGCAGATCTTTTTGGGCAAATGGATTCAGAGAAACAATACTGAATATAATACAGCAGGCAGGTTACTTGTTTCTATAACACGCTCATGTAGTCTTGAGAGTGAAAAGCATGTTTATGTTAAATGCAGCTCACTGTCTATTACGCTTTCAAACATTTCTAATTTGAACATTAGAATGGCCGTATGGGTCAGACCACAGATCAATCTAGTCTAATATCCAACAGTGGCCAAGGATGAATTGTTAAAGATCAGAACTGCATAAGATCACTGAATGGTTGAGGTTGGCAGGAACTTGGTCCAAGCCCAGCTCAAGTCAGGGATGCCCAGAGCAGGTTGCTCAGGACCACATCCAGGCAGCTTTTGAAGATCTCCAAGAACTCCTTCTTGTAGATCCACAAAATCTCTGGGCAGCCTGTGCCAGTGCTTCATCTCCAACACAGTACAGAAGTGCTTCCTGATGTTCAGAGGGAATGTCCTGTGTTCCAGTTTGTGTCCATTGCCTTTTGTCCTGGCACTGGGAACCACTGAAAAGAGTGTGGCTCCATCCTTTTGACACCGTCCTTTAAGATATCTGTACACAGTGATGAGGTCCACTCCCCCACCCCCCTGTTCTCCAAGTTGAGCAATCCCAAATCCCTCAGTCTTTCTTCGTAGGAAAGGTGCATCAGTCCATTAATTATTATCTGTGATGCTAATGAGAAGTCCTCAGAATTATCTTCCTACAGTCTTCAGTACACCTCCAGAGGTGGTGCTTATCTTCAATGTTGATATACATAACAAAGTTGCTCAAAGTCCTCAGGTGTAGTGAAGAGAAACCCTGTGTATATTTTTCTGTTGTTCCAAATGGTGAGAGTCTAGTATGATTTGGAGATATCAACAATTGCACATGTATTAATATTAAAAAGTCTTTCTTTATTAATTTATTTACAATTAAAATAGGCTGATGAATTGTTCCAATCTGACAGAATTTTTACAGATGAATCCATTGTTCCTTAGGAAAGTAGCAGCAAATATTGAATTCATTAATCTTTAAGAAGCAAAGTATGAATGGAAGTGAAGATTCATTTACACCTCTTCAGATGTTTTTCAGTATTATGGAAAAGCATGACAACTCTTTAGAAGAAAAAGCAACAAAATTTATTGATGAAGGACAGTATAAAGATGTAGAAGGAAAGCAGTCTAACATGCACCTTTATTGCATTCTAACACATGCATGTTTATAACAAAAGCACAGAAATTAGAAAAACTACAGGTTAATACATAATTTAAAAAAAAAAAACTATCCTCTCTCTGACCCATTCTTTTCACAGCAATTGCAAATAGTGCTCATGCCACTCTCTTGGTTGTTTGTACAGGCAGAAACTCTCATTTCTCATGCTGGTTGCCAAGCAACTATTTTTGTATTTCATGTCTTGCACTGCAGGCATTAATTTTCCTCATGTTCCTTTGTTTGTTTAGTATATTCTAAAGAAATGTGTGTAGAGGAAAATGAGAACCCTTTCTTTAAGGAAATCAACAAAACCAATAATACCCCAGCATATCTGAGATTAATACATTGTATTCATTGGGCATCACAGGAGAAAACTCACACAGACTTGTCCTAGAGGACAAGAAAGGTATCACCTAGCTATGTGCAAAATCACTGGGACTCACTCAGAGTGAATCTTTGCGGGATATATCAAACATCTGCAGTCCAAAGTGCGAACATAGGGAGAGCTGGCAGACTAAGGTTAAGGGCAGACTTACCTGGTCCCTTCCTCCTACTTCTCCAGCTGCTTACTGCTTTGTTACATACCTCATGAACTTCTTTCTGCTCTCCAGTAATGGTAGCCCCTGGTTACCCCTAAAGCTGGCCTACAGAATGCCAGACTTCAATTTAAATAAATAATTCTTTCAAGTGGATCAGTAATTAAGAAGTCATTCTACTAGCAGATAATCGCTGTTTAACCTTGGTCATGTTTCTTTCTGACGCTGACCTGGTTTCCCCCTCTGCAGAAGAAGGAAAAGGAAAAAGAAAATACACAAGCTACTCAATAGAAAGATTGTTTGTTCAAGCCATTATTTATTAATACGACTTTTGAAATTTGGTTATCATAATATCTATAATCAATCTGATCACTGATCAGATCCCTCAATCAATGTTCATGCTGTTGTGGAACAACAATGCAAATGGATTGGCTGTAGTAATTGGTAAAATTATTCTAATCATATTCAACAGCTGATGTTATCCTTTGCATACAAGCAGTGTTGACTAGGTAATATATTTGCCTAACAGTTCTCTCATCTTGGCAATTTTTAGAAAGAAGAACTGGTAAATTGAGAAATACGCGTAGATACAGGTTGCACTTGAAAACTGTGAAATTATTTTTAATGTACTCTAGTGAATTGGGAAGTAAAATATCGATAAAAATGCTTACAACTTTTCATTTTCAGAGACCTTTATGACAATACATTTATCCTCACAATGCCGCTGGGAGATGTAGATGACTATTAACATTTCTGCTTGACAAAGAAACTGAAACCAGGCTTGTTTAGTACAACAGAACTGTTAAATGTCAGAGGCAGGACTAGTATCCTAGTCATCTGAGTTTATCTTTCATGGGGTTAATCTGTACTGGTGAAAAATTGAGTATTGTTTAGCCATTGCACGGTAGTTTACTACTACTGAGGAAAAATAACTTTCAATATATATATTTTTTTCTGATTCTTAGTGTTTGTAACAAACTTGAAGGTTTTAAGGTATGGTATGGCTTCTTTAGGTAAGATTGTTGTTCATCTTATCTAACACAATTCTTGCTGATAGAAGCTAGTAATGAGAAAACGATTGCATGCTAGTCAAGTTCAATTTACATTGCTTATATAACAACAGATCGTTATAGATTCTGTCTGAGGAATATAATTCTGTGTCAGTTACTTCTAATGAGAAGCCTTTGCACCTCTACTGATGGTGTATGAGTTCATTATAGAGGAGCAGTTTGTGCAAAAATGAAGCGTAAATTTAGGAAGTGATGGTGGTGTGTTGGTTCGTTCTGGCACAATCACTTAAGTTTACTGTACTTGATTTTCTGCTCCCAGCAGCCTAATTTATGGCTGCCCTCTAGCAATGTATCTGTCCTGGGGCATCAAAGAATTAGAAAGCTGTGGCCAGCCCTCTGCTCTGCTCTCTGCACCTCATTCCAGGGGTTGCAGTGGAGAACTTAGATGTGTGTTTTCAACAAAAGCTGTAACATCATGTTGGCCTTCCATGGCCTTTCCTTTTTTATCTTTTAAATCAGAATACTGATTGAGCATGGAGGGACCTGTGTACAATGAGAAGAGTGCTAGCAATCTGTGTGTAAGGCAAAAAACTGCAAGCCCAGGCAAGGAAGCTAAACATCTGAACTATCTGTATTTCTAAAGTATTTTCTATTTTGTATCCCACTTCAATAGTTATGAGCTGCATTATTTTGAAATACACATTAGCAGCAAAATTTAAGAGACTATAGTATGTAGGATCTTTATTGCAGTTGTTGAAAGATTTTATTTTAGAAAAGCTTATGCATACAATGTGACAAAAAGGAGAAGTTGGAAGGTAGATGCCAGAAAACAGGTTGCTTAAAAAAAAAAA
>JACDJE010000033.1:2301543-2367961 GCA_016647715.1 Pavo muticus | reverse complement strand
TATATAATATTATATATATATATATTTTTAAAAATAAAACTGTCTTTGGAATTCTGCAAAGAAAGGTGCATTTCAGAGTTTTAATAAGCACCCAACAGTATCTGTCCTGCTGCTGCATCTGTGCAGAAGTTGGTGCTTGATAAAGCGGTAACTGCCAAGGTGGGTGATCGACACAGGGGCACATTCGATTGGCTTTTGTTTTGCTTTTCAGAAGTAACATGCAAATAGATATAAGTAGAACCTAATTGAAAGAATGCTTCAGATTCTTACTCATTTCCATTTAGCTGTAATACAAAGGCTTGATCTTCCCAGGTACATGCTGTTTATCTGGTACTTTGATTTCTGAGAGAGTTACAGACTGTATCAGCAAATACCAATTAACTAGCAGCTTGCTAGGAAGAGATTCTGGGCCTTCTGTTTACTTTGGGAAAAGAACAAACAACATTCAGAGGAACAATCAGGTGTTTCTTTAGCAGTCTTTTGGTTTCAGTGCTTCTGTTTGACCTATGTTGTACTTGATTTCCTAGCATCTGCCACTTTCTGCAGCTCACTAATAGCATTGTGTGGACTGTGGGATGAGTCAAAGCTAACTTAGAGAAGGATTGCTATTGGGATGTGGCTGGTGCTGTGCTGTTAGTTTGACATCCTTTTAGTATAAGCACACCCTGATTCCATTTAAGAGTTAGCAGGGTATTTGGGAGGATGGTGGAAAATAGAAAAATTAGTGGAATAACTAGTTTCATAGTAAACTCTTTACTCTTTTAAAGATCAAATGACATTCTTGTAGTGGATTTCTTCTCAAATCCAGTAACCACCTGGAGAATAAAGTGATTTAGGAAACGTTAGAAGCTGGAAACTACTACTGTATTGATTTGTACAAATGCTACAGAAAAGTAAAATCCTGGTAAAAATGGTTAATTAAGTGTTAGCTTATTATTTGTTTACGCTATTCTAGACAATAGTTGAAGAGAAGCACAAAAGGGATTAAAGAGAAGATTAGACCAATTCTCTAGAATTAATTGATTGTTTAGATGTTAATATATCCTTGGTTTAATATAGAAAACTGAGGCCTTGCAAATAAAATTGAGCTACAGATGACTTATTCCACCATTATAGTCATTCTGATCAACAGTAAGTTCCATACTATTGATAATAAATGCTATTTATTTGGTGATTGCAGTTTCAATTTTGTGTGCCATGGGCTAACTTGAACAATTCTGTGTGAACATGAAGTACCTTGCCTTGAGTATATCTCATTCCTGGTGACTAGTGTGCCCAAAAGAAGCTGTTAAGTTTATTTTCTGATGCTTTATTTTTTGTTTTTCATGCTCCTAAGGACACAGAGCAGAAAACAGTTAAGCCCTGCAGAGGCAGCCAGAGAGCTACTTGTTTCCATGCATTCCATCCCCTGATAATTGCCATTCCCAGACTTGCTGTCCAGCTCTTGGGCTTTTGCCTTCTTGGGATATCTTGCTACCAAAAATCTTATCTGTATTTATGTGGTCTTTGCATTTAGAAACATTTTAACGTGACCTCTTTTAACCAGATCTGTAGTTGACAGCTATAAACAAGTTCTCCTATCTAGACAATGAGCAATGTCATGCCATTTAATTGCTGGGATGACCAACCTCTAGAGCACACTTTTTTTCTTGTTTTTGCCTCATTACATTGCGAGAGATTATGGAGTTCGTTGAACCTGTGTACTCAAGAAAATTGAGTGAACTTTGATAAAATTGGATCGACCCTCTTCTGTGGAAAATTTCAGTTTGAGGAAGACAGACTTATAACAACTTAGATGAAGTAAATATAAGCCATCATTATGCACAATGGATAATGTCTTATTTATTTATTTTTTACACTGGCACAATTTCCTTGTGTAGATAAGACCTTACTAGGTTGCCTTGTGGTTTTTTTTTTTTTTTTTTTTTTTTTTCCCTGTACAACATAAAGAAACGTTCCAGACCATCCCTGCATGATCCATCATTATAGGAAAATTCAAGAACTTTGTACTCTTTTATAGCACATTCCTCTTCCATTCTGGAATGGACCTCTCCTAACTGTGCAGAGATACAGGCATGTGAGAGGAACATGCATGCCTGGGAATTTCTTAGTTCGTTTTGAGATAAATATCCACGATAGGTTAGATGAGTTGCCTGTAGGTGCTGTCCACTGACTGAGCCCACTGAGCTGTGAACTACTGTTTCAGATTGGGATATTTATCTGTTACTGTGCTCTAACTTCCTACATAGCTCATATAGTAAAACTTCTAGAAATCAATCCAGACTTGACATAAATCTTACTTTTAGAAAGCAGGATTTAATTTTAACTTTGAAAGTGTTGAAGAATTATCACAGTTTTTTACAACTATTATTTCAAAGTACATATTTTTTAAAATAAAACCTACTTCAAGCCTTCTACAAAGCCAAATACTACTGTAAAGAAAACATGTTCAGTTTTTCATTACTGCGTAGTGTTAGCATTTTAATACACATTTAATGCCTATTTGCTTCTGAACTAAGACATGCATTTTACATATAGAAAGTGTATTCCTCAGGTTTGTGTACAAACCAAGTAAACTCACAAAGTAAAAGTTACAAGTTTGCAGTAAAGGAAGAAGTTATGTATCTTATTTAAGTATTTTTTCTTTTAATTTCAAGTTATTAGTTGGAATTTTGACATCATATTCTGAGCTAGAATGCATTTTGGCTTTTCTTTTTATCCTACTGTTATATTAAAAATAATATTTAAAAAGATTATGTGATATCCAAATGAAGTTCACTCAGAGATCATTTTAATGACCAAAAGAACTGTTTAAAAATCATAGGAAAAAGCTACTTGTCTTCTAAAACTGTATTTATCGAGTCCATGGTAACTAACTTGCAGATTAATAAACTAGTATTATTTGCTTAGTAGGTTTATACAGCAAGCATTTTGCTCTTTAAACATGTTTAATGCACTGTTAAATTCTGAATAAAAGAAGCGTGACTGATACTCTCATATAATTAGTAGAGAATATATTGTCACAGGAATAAGCTTGCTCTTGCATGATGCAGGTTTCTGTTGAAATAAGCTAGAGATGAGCTTTTTAAGGTTTTATTTCCAGATACCTTAACATGATTTAAATGGGCAGATGTCTTGGCCAAACTGAAAAATTACTGCAATAGTGTAATGTGTTTCCAAAACACTTTTTGAAATCCTTGGGTTGCTTTGAAATGCCTTTGTTTTTTATATTTTGAATGAGATGGAATACTGGTTTGCAGTTACCGTTGAGGGTACTTTGAAGGCAATGAATTATCAAGGCTGTATGGTGGATTCCAGGTATGATGTCAGGCATTCACAGTTACTGCTTACAAGCAATGTTTCCTGTTCTAACCAACACAGTTTTTTGAATGCTGTTTGTCACAACTATTTGCTAGGTGTTGACAATGCACATACATACTATTTTTCTTGACCTTAGTTCTTACATTTTGTTCTTCAGTGTTGAAGGCTTTCTTGTCTATCCTCTGTCCTTGGATCTCCCTTCTGTCATTAGAGCAGATGTGCTAGAGACTGAGGAGAAGTGGCAAAGCTAAACTCAATTATTTATCAAGCTGAGTAGCACAGGTGCTTGTAGAGATAGTTTCATCTTTGGATAATAGATTTTCATTAAAATTAAAATATAAAAACATTGTTTTTGACATTATTTTGTTTCAGAGGGAAGGAAAAGATTGGAGAAGTCTGATGAAATTACAAAGTCTCTTAAGTGTTAAGAACAATGTTCACATATTACTTTTTAACCTTCTGTTGCATTATAATTCAAAATTGTCAAAATTAAAAGAAAATACTTACTCACTGTTCTGCTGTTTTTTTAGTTTATTTTTCCAAAATTGATTCTGTCTAAGTATCAGTTCTTGTTTAGCAAATTTTATATAGATGTGGAGTGTCTATGTCTTATGGAGGGACATGCTTGTTGTTTTCACAGAAGGATTAAAGTCAGATATTAGAAGATGACTCTGATTTAAAGAAAAAAAGAAATTGTCATTAGTAAATTGGCATTTAAATAACTGAGTTGCCCTTTTCAAGTCTGATTTAGCTCACAGTCAGAATTGAGGTCAACAGGACAGTTTAGCTCTTGAAAATATTGGTGTTATTGCAGCCCTCATAAAATATACAATATTGTTAATATGTAAAAGCAACAAAAAATATTTTAATTTAATTTAATTTTTTTATTTTTTAATTAAAACATGTAAAAAAGAGAGCAAGAAAAGAGAGAAGCCATGGGATATGTGATGCTGTGTTTGTGAAACTGACATATCAGTCTGGTTCTATGGCAGTGGCTGCCACTTTCTCTCAGTGAGCTATCCAGGGATTCGTCAGAGATTTCTGATGATGTTTTACTCTTCCTGTGCTTCATCCATGACTATAATTGTTCACAAATGTGAGTACTGCCAAAAAGCGGTGACATGGGGAGGGTGTGACTGTAAAGCGAGGGGTATTTCTCTCTGGTAAGAGTGGTCTGATAGAAGTCTGATAAGGAGACATGATCAGATTTTGGATGGCAGCTCTACACATTCCATCTGAAAACAGGCAGGTAATGTATTTATGTCAACAGAAAATGGAACCAAAGAAACCAAGAAGTTACTGGATTTTTGGCAATCTTGAAACCTGATCTCAAATTCCTGTATCAATACGAAAAACACTGCTGTGTATTTTCTGCTGTTTACAGGTCTGTGTTTAGCAGACCTGAATTCAAATGCATAAAGTGATTTGCCATCACTTGAGTCAGCACCACGCTGTGCCCTTCCCCTGTCCCAGTTTCAGGCCTGATGGGGTTTGTAGCACACCGATGTCTGGTTGGTGCAAAGGGGCCTGGCCCGGCCACTGGGTGGAGCAGAGCCACCACCGTGATGGCACAGGGCAGCAGGCAGCTGCAGTGCCAGATGGACTGGGCTACATGCAGCCCACAGGCCACAGATTGGACATGCCTAGACTTTTTCACCCCACTGGTTTGGTTTGTATTTGTTCCCAATATTTTTGTCATTCTTTAGTTAGCACTATTTATTAGGTAATATGGTAGGCATTACAAAATCCGTTGTTATTATATGGAGTTGTAGCAACTGTAACTCTCAAACTATAGTCATTGTAAACCCTTAGAACCCAAATATTCCCTACCAAGTGTGTATTAGTGTGATTAACTATCTCAGCAACACCTGTGTCCTGCATTAGCAAAGCCTTGCAGTGCCACATTTCCTGGGTGCTGTAGAAGTGACATCCACAGTACTTTCGAACAGCTTATCTGGGAATTCATTAATTTTAGTTTCAGTGTTCACGTAATAGCTAATGATTTAAGTACATGTTAGTGAATTAAATGATACTCTGTTTTTGTGTGTTGTACCACGAAATTGATGCTATAGTTTGAGAAAAATGTTCATTTTGGTAGATTGTAGTAATTAATTTATGTGCTGATATAAATCATTGTTAGAAAGAGGTAAAGGTATTGTACTGTCATTGTAAATCATTATTTCTTGTGACATGAGGAGAAGTGATGGAATCTGGTTCACAGTTCTTGAAAGGGTTTGTGCGTTTATATCTCTAGGAGAATCCTCAAGAGGATTTTAGCAGCATAAAAAAATCAGTTTTACAAGAGCAAAAGTGAGGACATATGCCTCGACTAAAGTTCATTCTCTGAGTGTGTAGCGGAAGAGTGGATATGCATTAAATTCAATCCTTTTCAGATTCTCCTGGTTCATCTTCATGAACAAATTATGTCGATTGCTTTTTGTTTCACCTTAATAGAGTGCTACAATGTTTTGGAGATGTGCAGGTTACACTGTGGCAGGCAGCTGCTTGTCAAAGAACACCAAACAAATTGTCACTGCTTAATTCCTTCCTGTGCAGTGGATACTCAGAGCAGGTTTTTGTGGTGAGATGGAGTACATTTCCTTCTCCTTAAAAAGAAAGGGAGTACTGCTGCTGTCAGCCCTGTAGAAAGCAGTCAAGCTTCCTTTTCTGTGGGGTACAAAAGTTGTTGGCTTGTCTGCACTGAAGCTGAGACGCACAGCCCATGGTAGGGTTTGGGGCTGCCTTGTTTCCGGTTTCTTTTTGTGATGGAGAAGAACTATGGTTGTTCACTGTCCTAAGACCCAACGGGAATTACTGTGTTTGTGTCCCCCTGTGGAGAGACTGTGGTCTGTTTGGCCTTGTCAGGTTGGAACCCGAGTTTGTTTATCCTCGCCTGCTGAGAAGGGAGAGAGATAGACTACTAAATGGCTTGTATGAGCTTAGCTGAAGAAGAAAAGTTTCTGTTATTTTTTGCCATTGCTGAAAACATTACTGGAAAACTATACTGTCAGTTCTTCTTTTCAGCAAGGATCAGAGTGGATTGTTACTTCTTTCTGCTGGGAAAGGAACATGACTGAGTGTCCTCTAGCTCTCAATCCAGGAGCCCACACTTTCATTTCTGTACACTTGTTTTCCAAGACTTTCTCTAATGGATGTTCTGATTCAAGGATTCAGGACAACAGCTGAAATTGAAGCATTGAAAAGCTTCAGCCTGATCACCAATGTATAGTCTCAGTAACTGTCCAAGATAAGTGTTTGGTTGAAATAATATGCCTGAGAATGGTATGTCTTCTTGCTGGTTTTCTTTGTTCCTTTTTAATGGTCTTGGTATGTGTTGTGGACCTGCATTTGATAATAGATCAAGTTCTAAATAGTCCTTTAAAGGATGTGCAAAAGGGTAAAAGAAGTATATTATTAGCCTGTTTCAGAAGAGTAAACCTTAATTTTTGGGACGGTGGCTGGAAGAATGTATTTTTAAAAATCTAATCTTTAGTTTCTGGACATACTCAAGGAATAGAGTTTTGAGCTCTTCTGTTGGATGTCTGCAGGCTACTTCTAGCCTGGAGGAGCCAACCAAAAAGGCTTCACTGCAGTGTGAACATAACTAACAGAGATAAAGCATTGAGAACTGTTATCAAAGTGAACTAGAACCAGACTTCATTCTTAGGATAGCAGGAGTAAGGTGGGAAGAATGAGGTATGATGGGAGGGGAGCAAAGAAAATCAAGCAAATGCTTCCAGTCATTTTTTCCCCCCTGCTCCATTACTAGGGAAGGAGTTGAAGATGGAGTCCACTCCTTTGAGAGTACCTTGCTTTTCATGGTTTGAGAGTTCTTTCAAATTTTTCCGCATGGAGACTATTTGCATTCAGGTGATGTTTAAAGTTCTTCTACAGACACCTTCACATAGTGCTACTTGTACAAGCCTCTTCTCATTCTGTGTGGAAGAGGAAAAGCCTTTCTCTAGTTAAATTTCCCTGGCTTTTTGAAAACCAAAATGCAGTACCTCAGTAATACAATCGAGATAGGGATTTAAGATATTAATCAACAACTGAAAATCCATAAATGAGACTGTAGAAGAATATAAAAGTGGAATTAACTATTAAAATTGACACAGTTATTGTTGTATGATGTGACAATTATTTTGGAAAGATATGTTTTATATATTTACACTAGCATGTTTGTGAAAAAAACAGCGGTAGGAAAAGCAGGGATAGATTCTGATTCCAAGGGGAGAGATTACTTGTGGTGCTCAGGTGAGAGAACTTGATTGTAATTCTATCCATGAAGTTCTAGAATCATTGCTTTTTTTTTTTTTTTTTTTTTAATTTCAATTCAAAATGTGTCTTTATTGTCTGTTAAGGCAGACATTAAAGCAGCTGAATGAGGCTCACTTTCTCCATTCTCCTTCCCTGAGGCTTGGTTTATTCTTTTCCACTCTCTGTTTCTTCCAAAAACCACCAAAACTTTTCCCTCTTAAATAAGTCCTAACAGGGAACTAAAAAGAAAATTAAAGAAAACAGCCCATGTAATAAAAAAAAAGATGTAAAGCTTTTGTTCAATATTTCCCAGTACTTTGTTCATCCGCTTATTCTCAGCCTTCTCAAATACTTAAGATTGTCTGTAGCTTGACTAGGTTCCATTCTTCATTACCAAATTATATCCTCCAGATTTTGAAGTTATTTGAAGGTGGCATTAAATGTTTTTCATTAGAAGTGTAACAGATCAAGAATGTCACAAACTCAACAAGTATTAAAAAGTGTAGGAAACGAAAACTTTTATAAAGGATGGGTGGCGGGTTTTGTTGTTGTTAGTTTTTTAGCTATCTTGAGTATGGGGTTTCTGTAAAAAGTGAGATATCAGTGGGTGAATTGTACTTTTCATGCCTATAAGTTTCTTTGAAGGTCTCAGCATAGTCATTCTGGCTTTGCATTTAGATTAAAAAAGATTCAAAATCAGCTTCCGAATAAGTTTTCTCATAGCCCAAAGTGTCAAGATGCGTGATTTGTGTTTGTATGTTTGATTTTGCATCTCAAAAGTACTGTGGTAACTATATGAGAGTGAAGTTCAAACCTGATGTTTAAAAGTGCTTTAAGCATGTTTATGTAATTCATTTTCTGCTTGTAACCAGGCTATTAGTTCATTTTTCTCTATGAAGCATCTGTGATTATTAGGTGAAGACAGCTCATATGTGTGTCATACAAAAGCTTGTGCAGAATACATATATATATTAGCATTTTGAAAGCTTTTATAAGGTTTTCACTGACGATAAATTAAGCACATATGAATTTCTGTATCTGATTGTTACAGTGGAAGGGAAAAGACCATCTTCTGAGTAACAGATGCTTATAGTGAAATAGTTACGTTAATGGAATAGATAGCCAAGCTTCTGTGGCCTTCTACCAAGGTTTTACTGGCATACAGTATTAATTTTCTTAGACAGAGGTGCTTCATTTTGACTAATGCAGGGTCTTTGCTGTTTTAGTTGTCATTCCAAATGCTCCTGCCTCTTGACAAACATCAGGAATGTGCCACAGAGAAAGAAAGGCTCTACAAAGAGTTTTGTAACCCTCCTCACTGTGGATCTCAGATGTACTAAGCAGAAACCATAACCTTGAGTATGCTGCGGGAACACCTGCTGTGGAGCAGACCTCTTGTTAACAAAGGCTTGGTACTCACTGATCCCTTTTGCTGCTGTCCTGGGGAAGATGCAGTGGGGATGTAAAGGCTGTACAATGTGCTGCAGTGTGGCTGCTGCTTGTGCCCTTGATGCTATTTCAGAAAACAGCATTTTTCTGATTTTCCTCCATAGACTGTGTGCATGGCTTTGTGCAGCTGGAAGATGGAACAGCCATTGTACAGAATAAAAGAATGGCAAGAGGGAGAGTGCTTGTGTATGGACTTATAGGACTTAGAATCCTAGTGTGGGTGTTTTGTTAAGGATTGTGCTAGAATACATGAGAAACTGCAGCCTAAATTAGTTCTCAGGTATTCTTCAGGCAGCGTCAGTAGTATAAAGCATCCCTCATCCATCCTCAGCTATCTCCAGCTTTCTGGTGCCCCTTCAGCTGTGCTGATGTAAAAGGTTACGCTGCCACACGGTGAATTGAATAGGAACATTTTTCAGGATTAAAAATAGCCAAGAAAACCTCTGCGCATAAAAAGCAGCATGGGGTAGAAACGAACAGAGAGATTCAATTAAGCTGCTAATTCAAATGCAGAAAGTGGTTTGTGTAACTCCACTTTCATACATTGATGAAGCTCCTGGGGAAAGATGCTGTAATGTTTCTTGGAGGCTGAAGATTCTTGGGTGTGGTGAAATGGATAGAATATCACAATTGGTTATTTTATTTTATATTAAGATGTGCACAGTTTTGTTTTTTCTTTCCCCAAAATTTATCTCATTCCAGACTGATGTAATCCAGAACACAGAACAAAAAGCTACTGGATGTTGCATAGCTTTTGCACTACAAGTCGCAAAACAGTAACTAACTAAGATGAGAGATAGCAGGGATAAGGATCCCTGGATTTTTTATTTTTTACTGTAATGGAAGAAAAACAAAGCATACTGGTTAGGCTCTACCTACAGCTTGTTCTAATATGGGACAGGATAGACACAAAACCACGAAGTAATATATTTATAGATTTAACTTAAAATGCTTCTGGTCAATCTGTAGTATTTCTTGCTGCAGGAGATCATATTCAAATGTATGGTTTAGATAATTATGTTACATATTAATTTCAAAATCAGTATTATTATTATTCAAAATAGTATTAATTACAATATCAAATCAAATGTGATGTTCCAGCATATAAACTACTTACCCCTGACAGTTGGAGGGGCACACTCTTACTTAATGTGGAGCATTTGTTTTCTTGTATTGTATTTTTAATTTCTAAAAACTTGGAGAATGGAAGCTGCAAGAGGAAAGCTATTGGACTAACTAAACCAAAGTAGTGATCGCATGGTGAAGACTTCTGTTTCTCCATCCATATTTAAAATAAGGAATGAAAAATCCTGGCATAAATGGATGCACATGAATTTTATGATTTATCTACAATTGTGAAAATCCATGCTTCTAAAACCATCCATTTTTTTGAAGTACCAGCACATTCATAAGCACACTGCATTCCTAAGTATTCCATAATACAAAATACAATAATAATATAAAATAGCATGATAACAAATATAGCTTTTAATGCATGCTGCACATTGATTGCTTTGATAAGCTAGTCATGTCTTCATATACAAGGGCAGTTCTGAAAGTAATGCCTCCCATTTGATTATGTTGGCCCATGATGTCAGAGGCGGATGTTGATGGTGTGGCAGTAGGGGTTGAACCTTCCCACCAGTATTCCATTACATGTTGTTGCTGTGTGACAGATGGCAGCAGAGGGGCAGTCTGACATAACAGGTCTGTCATGGAAGTGCATATGAAGCAGAGGTGTGTCACTGAACTATTAAATGCAGAAAAAATGGCACCCACTGACATTCAGTGACGCTTCCTGACTGTTTACAGAGACCAAGCAGAGGATGTGGCCACAGTGAGGGGTGGATGGTGCATTTCAGCAGTGGTGATAGCGACAGCGGGTCACCTCTGCTGGTGCAGATCGTTACGAGTGCAGCAGACAGACTCTTGTTCATCGCTGGTGAAAATGCGTAGCTCGTGGTGGCAGTTGAAAAATAGCATTTTGTAGCTGAGAAATTTTTCTATCGAACAGTGCTACTGTGCTTTTTGTATTTGTTGTAGTTTCCATGGAAATAAATAAGAGGCATTATTTTCAGAGCGGCCTATGTATATTCCATTTTCTTCAAGGAAATATTGAAAACTCATACTGTTTAATGTTTTTTTCAAAGGTTTGTTTTTGTTCCTTATATATCACAATTTCTGTGCAAAATAATAAATGTGTTCTCATTCAAAAGTGAAATAGCATGGAATATATTTAGAAGAGGGATGAAAACTTCATGGCTCATCTTGAATAAACTCCATAACATCCAATCAAGCAAAATAAAATCAAAACTTTAAAAATTCTTTTAATTATAACTTCATTTTCCTGTTTCTGTTTTTATGGAGTGAAGCTGACCATCAAAGCAAATCCCTTATATCCATTCAAAGGAAAACATTGCATTTAGATGTGATTAAATGGACACTAGGAAATTTTCATTGAACAGGCTAAAAACCTTCCTGGGACAGATTTATTCTGGGAACTTGCTCACCTTTGTTCTGCTCCATGCAAATGTAAAGAACCTGAAGTTCATCACAGGACATTCAAAAGTCTTATACAGCAGCTGTATGGGGGATCCTCTGAGGCTTAAAGAATCCTCCAGTCCTAGCAGCACCTAGGTAGGTCTCGCGTACTTAGATCTTTCACGGCAAAGTAAGCTGTGAAGCTTCTTTGCTGTGTTTCTTTGTGCTTTGATACTATGTTTAAAAACAACAGCGTAATGTATTCCTTAATTATTTTTCTTTTTGAGGGAGTAGTTATGAAAATCTAATATTTTTTTTCCAATTATTGTTATTTTAAAAAAATATATGTTCAAGTTCTATTATTAATCTTCCAATCAAATATTTTTTTGTATGGAAACAACGGATTCTAAAAAATTATAGTGTATCCTACAAGAAAAAAGAAACATCACTGAAACCAAATATTTAAAGCAAAAACAAGCAGGTCACGAGTAGCACAAGTCATGGAGCAAGCTTTCCTGCACTTCTTTTCAACACAGACCCCATCTCTTAAATAAAATCTGCAATTTCTGTCTTGCAAAATATCTACTCTTGAAAACCCCCTGGATTTGGCATTTGTTCCCTAAAAACAGTGGAAAAGCCAAGGGGGAGCTGGAGCTGCACAACGGTGTGCGAGTTGAGCAAGATGGAATGGGTGAGCTGCCAGTACCACAGAGTGTAAAATTATTGATCTCAGGGTTCATTCTCTGTTTCTGTTGGGAGACACTGTTTTAAGCTGTCCTCTTCTTGCATGCTACTGATATTTTGTAGTAGGTAGGAGCTGAATCATCTTTGTAGACGTTTTCTCTGATCCAGTTAAAATTGGCCAGTGCACTCAAATTATATGTGGCAAAGTGATGATTGATGGTTGGCTGTAAAGAAGACATAATAACATACATCTCTTTCCTTTATGAAACTCAAAGATGTTTGCATAGGCAGCCATTTGTTGAAGTGTTAATCTTTGAATATGTTTTTAGTGGTAAATGTCTGTGTAGAGAAGCTGGATTTGGTGCACTACTGTATTTAGGTGAATATAATATCTCTAAAATAAATATGTCGTGGAGCAAAAGCGTTTTGGTTTCCTATCCGTGCAGGAAGGATAAACTAGTAAAATCAAAAAATGTCTTTTAAACCACTTTTATCTAAAGGGACATGCAGGAATATAGCCACTCTTCTTATTCTGGAATAATAATAACCGTCATCATCAACCTGGAAAGTGGAAAACAGTGAAGAAAAGTTATGTATGTGCAGTGAACTTGTTCATCCAGAGTGGTTTGTAAGCTGACAAACTAAGGAGTGTAGCATTTTGAGAACAAAAAGATCTGTTCCTACTAGGGTAAGTTACAGAGCACACTCATATCCCAGCGTATATTTCTGTAAATGATTCTTGATTCCTTGCCAAAGGGTCTTAAAAATGGTTTGGTGTTAAATGAGACCAGGGCAGGAACGGAAGATATGCACTTCAAGTGAATTTCAACCTCGGTTCACATACTATTTCGTAAAGCTTTGAAATTTTGAAATGACCACTTCATTCCTTTTGAGTTAGCATCTAGATTTCACCAAGGATTAGAAGGGTCAAGTTGTTAAAATTATGCTAATTGCATTAATTCTGAGTAATAATTAGAAGGTAATTGCACCACCACTCTGTAGATGCAAAAGAGCAAAAAGAGCATTAAGTATCAAATCTAACAAATGTTTAAGTCTATGCAAAGTATAAAACTTCATTTAATGAGGTTCAAATTAAATTCAGCCACCTTAGTACCTGATACAAGGCCCTGCTATCTCTCAGTGGGTTCAATATTTAAAGTTTCTTACAGAATATATAATGTACACAACTTTAAAATATACTTCTAATTAGCTACGATAATAGTAATGTGTTAGTGCTTATGTGGCATTTTTAATCTACATGCTACAAAAACGATGTTTGGTCTTCAGCAGATATTATAAGAGATGATTCCATTCCCAAGGAATTAGTAAATAATAATGTTACACATATATTCCAGAGAAAAGATGTACAGTGAAACAGAATCAAATACTGATAATACTGGATATACCTTGTCTGAGTTTAATGGCTTTATTTGATTTTAAGTATTTAAATATCATTTTATTTAGCCCTCTTGATGCGGCCAGCTATTTTCTTTCAGCCTCAGTATCATAAGGACTTAAGTTTTCTTAGCAGTAGTGATTAGAAGCTCATGTTGTTTATCATTTTGCTGTAGCACTTTGCTGAGTCTTTGGGTGAACACATCCCTCTCTCACTCTCATAGGCTTTCCAAGGTATTCACTTGGATGTTTGAGTTCTGAAAAAGATGGATTTGTTTTAGCATGTTGTTGTTGTTGTATATTGCCCTTGTAACAGTATACATTTCAGTTGTAACACTTGATCTTCTAGCTGCCTGATTCAGCTTTAGCACTGCTCTCAAATAAGGTGTATTTGAACTTATCACATCACCTGAAAATATTTTGGGACAAGACATGTTTTTATATATTTGAAACTGATATTCTTGGGTATAATTAAGCTAAATAACAAGTAGTAATGTGTTCTCCTATAACGATGTAATAAAATAAATGAGCAATATTGTGTCTTTTGAATATTATTTGAAGATAGTTTGGCTCTTTATGCTGTTTTGATTGGTTGCATTAAAGTCTATGTATCCACTAAATTTCTTAAAAAAAACCAACACTTGTTTTCCTTTCAGTGTCTTCCTCTAAAGCTGATGGGAGGAGGGGATAGATTATAATTAAGGGTTAAGTCTCTCAACATAAATATCAAGGAGCCTTTTATATTTTTCACTGATGCCTTTTGAAATCATCTCCAAGAATAGTTTGACATTTGTAACTCTTTTCTTTGTTCTTGATAGCAGGATGAAGTCATGTATATATGCTGCTCCTCTGTATTTCATCTTGTAAATTTGTTGACTCCCACATGTAACCTATATGCAAAAATATGAAGCCAATGATTGTCCTGTTGTCACATGGACACTGTTTGACCCACATATGGTTCATAAGGCTTGTGTATTGTGGAACCAGTAGGGAAAGATGTACTTCGTGTGGGAAGCTTGCTGAAAGCAGTGAGAGCATCTTATGTTCCTTGTTGTGTTGCAGAAAGCCACACTGTAGGTGCATTCCTAGTTAAATGAGATTAATTCTGGTCTGATTCTGTCAGTGCTGTGTTTTGGTCAATAGAGGACTTAGTGTTTTGCTGCCTCAGTAAGTTATCATGGTGTCTTGGCAGCACTGAAGACTTTAAGGTCAATGATTTCTTTTTTTTCTTCAAATGTGCTGTTAGCCCGCTCAGTGGAAAAGATCACATATTCTATGATCTGCTTCTTATGGCAGTCTGTGAAAGCTTGGTTTACATTTATTTGCTAAACAGAAAGTATGCTTGTGATGCTAACTTGGGTATGTCCAACCTAGTTAGTTATAGTCCATTGTGAAACGTTGTACTCGTGAAATAGCTAAAAAAAAGTTAACACAAACCTGCTGCAAAGATGATCTAGCCACTATAAATATTCTATGTCTAGTTTCAGGGTAGACAATAAGCATAGTCTGTATTAGCTGTGTTTTGATGTTAGTACATGGATAGACACAAGCTCTCCTGTCCATACATCTTTTTGGGGATAATTTTGCTAAGCGCCGTTGCAGGTATGCATGAAGGAGTTCAAAATAATAACATTAAAAAAAAAAAAGAAAAAAAAATCCTCTGCTGAAGTCATGAGTGGATTTTTCTGTTCTCAGTCAATGTATACATTCACTGAACAGGAGAAGCAGAGGTGCCCAGCTGATGTATACTTTAACATTCAGCAGTGAGAGCACTGCTGTGTTTGCCCTATCTGGGGACAAAAGCCTATGAATATATATATATATATACACACACACACACACACACACACACACATAAAGCTGCTTGTGTTGCACATCAGAAAGACCTGGATGATGGTGGCGACTGGAAAGAATGTAGAAAAGCTTGTAGCAACAAAATATATATTGTTTAAAAAATGGATGGCCGAAGCAGATCAATGAAGCCAGCAATCCAATCTTCAGTTTCTTATAGATGCTCTTTTGTATCAGTGTTTGGCAATAGCAAGTCCTCTCAGGCAGAGCTTGCTGAAAGACTGGTCCTGATCCGATGGCAGTCAGAAATTCTCTTGTGAGGACAATAGCAAATCTGTCTACTGAGCCACACAGTGCTAGCCAAACGGATGGTTCAAACAGTATGATACAGATCACTGCAGCCTATTTTAACAACATCTGTAAACAGATCAGCCCTCTCTTCAATGCTATACATGGGTACATGCAGAGCAGTGATTTCATGTTGCAGATATATATTATTGTTCTCTGAGTTCAAGGCATGTAATGGCTTGGGCTCAGGATACAAAAAAGGTCATGCTGTAAAATGAGGGATGGAGATGACAGTTATGACAGGTGAAACACAGCCAAATAGCACAGCAAGATTGAAGTTCATCTGAAGTATTGTAAAATGTGTACTTATATAAGCACATAGTTTATAGAATGATATATGATTATGTATACTCATAGGTAAGTATGCATGTGCATCTATTTGTTTATACATGAATGCTTTTAAACTAGAAAAGATGAAAAGAAAGGAATGAGCACAACTAACTTATACAACACTTATGAAAGGTATCCGTGTACTTTGGGAGTTAGAATAACTTAAGAATCTACCAGAAGAAGGACTTAGAAAGCCAAAGGTTAACCACATAAACAAGTATAAATACCCTCAGGTATTTGTATTGTGCTTATTTAAAATAATAATGCTTTAACCAGTGAACATTCAGTAGCTGATGAAACAAATCATTTCACTGTGCAGTGAACTTAATAAAAATGTTCTTTGAAAAGCTAATTTCCTACTGGTAAATTTCTGTTTAAGTAAAGCTTGCTGTTGCAAAGGAATTAATAACTCTGTTGTACACCAGACCCAGAGTTTTAAGATTCTCAGTGTACTGTGTGTGATAAGATATTATGCAGGTAGAATTCTTTTCCATACTGGATGGCGATGTGTATGACTATATTGTCCTTTGAGACTAGTTCTCATGCAGTTGCTGGTATCACACTGTTCAGCAGCCTGCTGCAGATAAGAATGAGTGATGATGCCCTAGATTCTAATGGAAATTTTAGAGCACATGCAGCGGTAGGGTGCAGTCTTCAGCAGAGAAAAACGAGCTAACTTGCAGGCATGAGGGGTCATCAGGAAAGATAAAGAAATAGGACATAGACTCCAGGCTAAGCAAGGCTTTTTAAAGGATAATATGGAAATGAGCAAGAACCAATTTAATTTTTATAAAGCCACTCCATTTAACTCTGAAATACAAGGTCAAGGTACTGTGTTTTTCATAATGATTAAACATTTGGGATGCTCTTTTTATTGGAACTGTTGAACACTTATGTAGCAAAGTCTGTATATGACAAAGAATTGAATATGGAAGCGTCAGAATTCTGTTGCATCTCCTCCACAGAACATGTTGAAAACAAAGTTGATAATTGCTTTCATTTTCATCCTGGCAGTCAAACTTATTTCCCTAAGAAGCTTCTCTTTAAAGTTATCTAGATCCCCACACAGTAATATGTCTTATTTTTATGTAAAATCTGTAAAAACTACTTTCATCATGTAGCCAGCCTGAAATCAGTTCCCTTTACAATAAAATCTCAGCACTCCCCTTGCTACTGAAGCTGGAGCTACCTATTAGATGTGAAACTTAGCAGTGCACTAGCTTTGCAGTGCTGTCAGGAGTTTCTGAAATTATGATGAATAGGTAGAATTTTACTCCAAAACCCTCATGCAAATGTTTTATTTTTTAATGAGAAAAGATGATGCTGTACCTCTCCTGCATAATCATGTAAGAATAAGAACTAGATGGAGAATTTTCCAGATGGGCTCATCTCAGAGGGAGAACAACAAAGATCTGGGAAAACACTCTGACATTTTGTACTCTTTTTCTCTGACAACAGAACTCATTCTTACAGAGTCTAAATTTTCAGATAACCTACAAGGTATGAATGGTGAGCATTCCTCCTGAATATGTGCATCAGCTCCCTGCTGAGTCTTTGCACAACCACCTATGCAGAGGGTCTGATGTGATGTGATGTAGTTTGGGCGGCTCTGAGCAGTCGATGCTTCGCACTGGAGCCAGTCCATTTGCAGTTGGATTGGCTCTCTCTGCACTGTGTGACAACAATTGTTGCAGCTGCCTGGTGGGTTCATCTGGAGGTTTTAACCACATTCATACTTAATATGGATTGCAGTTACTTTGTGTAACCAAGTTCTCGTGACTGGATTGAGTGAATGAATGAGTGTAACCTTTTTATTTCCTCTACCGTAAATCAGACTGTCTTTTGAAGCAGTTGTACTCCAAAGCGTAATATTAATAGGGCTTTTATTTTTCTGCTATTCTCTATTTTATTTTTATTTTTAACTGTTTGTCACCCAGGTTTCGTGAAAATTCTCCTTAGCTCCCTTGAGCTCTAAGCCATACCTGGCACAACTAGTGCCTTTATGCTGAAAATAGATGGCAGTGGTGCGAAGTATTGTATAATGCTGGCTTTCAAGTCCAAACGTGGGTTCTCATTAGTGTCCCTGCTTTGTCAAGGGACTCTGTTTTCACATAGACATTTTCAGCTGAAAATAGGAAGTGGAAAGAAAATAAAGGTAATTCTAAAAAGTTGGTCAGTTGTTTTTCAGACTTGTAGATTTTTTTGAAATTTGTCTGCGGGTTTATTTTCAATCTGAATTGGTTAATGCTCTCTAAATTGGTAGTCTCCATATCAAGTCTGTAATGCAGAATTTTTTCCCAGGTAGTGGGGAAAAAATAAAAGGAAACATGATGGAAGCAAAACAAGTCTGTCCGTCAATTACAACCCCTGTGAGAGTGAACCCTGGGGTGATATTCCAGACAGCTAAGCATAGGTTAATTTTTTTGTGGGGGAGAAACATTTCTGTTGTAATTAACAGCAGTCTTCTTTTCCTCCTCCTGCAGTGAAGATGCGAGTAGAGTTAAGGAGTAGGGCATTGCCTCAGTCTTTAAGCACTGTCTCGCTTTGAACATCTGCAGGCAGATTTATAATCACCTGCTAAGGGACCATGCTTCTATGAAGGACTACTGATGCTAGCTAATCTTGGTGTTTTTTTTTTTTTTTAATAATACTTGTAAGTTCTAGGCTGCTTTTCAGAAAACAACTTTATGCTGTGTGTCTAGTGGAAGCTAGGAAAATGAATGGGAATGTCTCTGAGAGGTGACTTTCATAAAGCCAAAATGTAACGGATGTCTTTAACAGGAGGTGAAAAGTATCTCTGAGTTAAAACAGTGCTTAAAAAGTGTGTACCTTGTTTATCTCTTTACTGAATAAACATGACAACAGTTATGTAACGGGACAAGGGACAGAAGCTTAAGCAATTTAATAGCAATATTCAGAGGTTAAAACTGAAATAAAGATAACCAGAAGCTGCCAGCAAAGCTAAAAATCAGCCTGTTTCACCTTTTTGTTGGCCTCACTTCAACATGAGCTTGAGATGTTCTGATTTCTGAGTCATATGCATTTATGATCTCCAGGAAAAAGATATCAATATTGGTATAATTGTGAAATCTTTATGATTCCAAATTAGGATACAGGAGTTTGTTACAAATGCTTTCTTACATCAGTACAAAAGAGTAATATGATGTTTTCAAGCATGTGCTGAGTGTATGAGTAAGACTTTTAATTGCTGAACTTGAGTAAGTCTGCTTCTCTGCCATTTCTTTTAGAAGTGGAAAATTCTGAAAATACAATCAGTGTTGGTAAAAAGCTTTTGAAAATAGATCAGAGAAAATAAGAAGGAAAGGAAAATATCCTAAATTTGCTACTGCCTTTTCTTAAATCTACATAAATAAGAATTTATAAACTTTTCTAGGGCTTCAGTGAAGGAATAAGAATAGCGAGGCAAAGTATCTTTTTGGTGCTCTTTTAAAAGGGAATGCATATACATTATACTATATTGTTTCTAAATTAGCAATGGTAAATTTCTGCAAATGTAGTTTAAGCAGCAGAGCTATATACTATTCTATGAAACGCATTAACATATTTGGTGGAAACTAGTAATGCAAATGAGAAAGCAGTACAAATATACTTTAGCTGCCTTCTCCAGAGTAGGAAATAGGCCTGCTTATGTGTTAACACCATGAGTCATGAGTGGGAAAAAGGTTTGCTTTTCATCTGTGCCCTAGTTTTTTGTTCTTTGCTATATCTGGAATCTTCTCAGAGATCAATGGAAAGAATGGTTAATCTTTAAAGCTTGATTTATTTACATGCTATTTTTAGCGCAGTACTCCAGCTGCAGTGTGTTTTCAGAAAGAGAGGTCTCAAATCTTGGCAAGGGTGAGGTCCAAGGTAATCTGTGAAAGAGGATGACTGTGCCACAGTGCATTTATGTCTCGCGGAAATGTGTTCTTAGTTTCCTGGGGAAGATCCTTCCCCTCTGCTGAACGGATAAAATGCACATGAGATACAGAAGAGATGATAGTACTTGAAAGCACGAGGGAGAGGTATGATTTTATAATTCAATGTATTCTTTGTATTTTCAACTGAAGTAAAGATAACTTCTTGTCTTAAACCACCGAGTAAGCTCTCACTAATTCAGAATTATTCAAATGATTCAAAACACAAAATGTTTTCAAAGAGGAAAAAAATATCTCACCTCTTTTTGTTATAATGAAAACTGAATTGCACTGCATTTACACTGCTTCCAAGAAGCAAGTTGAGCCATTGATTTCATTTACCCATCCATCAATGGGGCCTGTAAGTGAAGGACCTGCAACAGAATATGTATTTCTGTGAGCAGAAGTTCCCATTTTCTCTTAGAAATTGCACTAATGACTTATAATTAGCAATTTCAAACAAAAAAGTGGCAACGCTCTCCTTGGTTTAGGATAGTTTTCTGAAATATTGATTTCTGTTTATAGATTTGTTTCTTACCGTGTTCTTTGTTTAGGATTCGAAGCATTCTCCTTGAAGCATTTTGTTTTTGTCTGACTTAACTTTCTAATGGAGATCATGTACACTGCAAAAAAAAAAAAAAAAAAAACAAACAAACAAAACAAAAAAAAAACAGTATTTTAAGCACGATCTCTGTCTAAAGGAATTGTGTTTCTGGTGTCTCTAGAGTATCTTGAAGAGTGTACATTACTTACAAAAGCTGTGTTCTCATTTAAAGTCCCATTGCGTTGTGCATGTTATTGCTGACAACCCTCTGGGAAGCATCCTCCTGCCATCATTCCTGTGTGGTTATTTACCCAGACAAATAGATATCTTGCTGATTCACCAGTAGAGGAATGAATTATGTAACTTCAGTCTTTACAGATTTTCTTTGGACCAACACATTACTTTTGGCCACAATCAGGAATTGGGAAACTTGAAAAACTTGCTTTTTGTCATTGGTTGTACTTGACATAATTCTTTCTAGTCCTGAAAACAGAGAGTCTAGAATAAGGGAAAGTGGGTCTCTCATTCACCTGAAGGCTCTAAATAAATCAAATCTTACCTTCTATTCTGTCTTGTGAATGCTTAGATTCACATAAAAGAAACTGTGAAGGACTTCAGTGAATTCAGACTCCTCTTATCTCCATTTTGCAGGTAATTGTTTCTCTTCTTACCAGAAATCACTACAACTTTCGTCCTATTTGAGGGCCAATGTTATGTTCATAATACATTTTCATATTGAGGAGATTTTAGTTTGACAAGCAGCAGTGCACTTAGAAAGGACAAGGGAAATAATCAAGATTTAGAGCATATCTGTCATGCAGTGTGGGACTCCACACATGCTTCAAGACTAGTTCTCATAGAAATAAGTATGTGTTTAGGATATTCCCAACTATGTAAAGGCAAAAACAAAGAAAATCTGGGTTGTAGGGTTTTGGCAACAACAGTAGACTTTGTTTTCCTCTTAAATTATACCCTTTGTTTCATTTTCTGTCTGGTTACTGATCTCATGCATTTTAGTTGATTTGTTCATCAGCCAGAAATGGCTGATATTTGTCTTCACTTCCAACCTGAATTTATGCAAAGAAATATGACTTACATCTCTTTCATGTTATTTGCTGTTTTCTGATACAATAATTAATGACAAGAAAACACTTTAATTTGAGAGTATGTATTTGAGAACCACAGATTTGATAATTATGACTGTTGAGGCATTTTCAGGTGGCAGATTGATAACAGTATTTTATTTTGATATTAAGACTTCTGGCAGACTCACAGTAGGAAATTTCTGTACAAAAATCTTCCTTAACTCTCCCACAGACTGGAGAGCAGAAAAGCCATGATGAGGTTGCATGTGAGCTTCAGGTGAGCTGTTTTTCTCACTGGCTTCCCAGAGTGCTAGCCTCAGGTGTAGATGAGTGCCTCCTGCCCACCTGAACATGCAGCAAAGACCAGAGCTCTGCTTCGAGTACTCCACTCAGGTTCTGTTTTTTCCCACACTGCTGAAATGGGACAGAGTTTTCAGTCTGTTTTTCTGCGTAAATAGAGCTCATGAGATTTCATTCAGTCTGTATTCAGTCTATCTGTCTCTCATATCACGGTCTGTAATGATTTTTGAATTCATGGTTCAGTTTTAATCAAATCGGAGATGAAGGTAGAGATTTCAAAATAATAAGTTCCTACAAGTCTTAGAATTTCAGTAGCTGGGTAGGAAATGATTCGGTGCTGACATTGAGAAACAGACAAGCAGAGGTCGAAAGTTAAATGTGTTTCTTTGGAGTAACCCACAAGCTAATGAGTGAATGAATCTTGGCCAGCAGAACATCACGCACTTACTCAGCCTGGCCTGATGAGAGATGGAAGGGCTGGAGCCGTGGTGGTGGGAGGGATGAAGTGTAAAGGTCAAGGAGGGTAAGAAGTTGCCAGTTTGTAAACAGGCTTCATTAGTTCCATTCTTACAGAATGGATTAAGATTGTTTTGTCTTCTCCCTGGCAGTTTATGGTAGATGAGATAGACTGCAAGAAGGGAGGGCAGTTGAGCAGATTGCAAATAGCTACAAGGTGTCTTGTGCAGATGTTTGTTCTGTGTGTAGGGCAGTTGCTGGGATGGCACAGGGGAGGTCTTACTGAGCTGACAGCTTCTTAATTTTGGCAAGGCAATGAAATCTATTCTTTGTAATTTCAACCTTGTTGAGAGTTGAGCAACAAACATTTCAAATATGACTGAAATGAGAAATGCTTAGCCTTTGGCATGCACACATCAGGTTTTTAAATAAGGAAAGGTTATGAATTATTGCAAGGTAAACTTCTGCAATATTTTTATGAACTATCAAAGTGAACCACATGTTCTTCTCTTTTCCATGCCCGGAAAAAGTGTTTACCATGATGGATTCTCTAAGGTATGCCTGCTCAATCCTTTAGCTGCTAGTGATTTTGCAGAAAAACAGAGAACTGGATTTTATATCAAAGAATATTTTGTTATTTAATGTTAAGATTAGAATTTCATAGCCAATCTTCTGTGGAACCGATACAATATAATACCATATATTAGATAATGTAGCGTCATAGGAGATTGAACAAAAAATACTTGTTCAGAATGTTAGAAAAGATGTTGTAACATAATTACGTGCAGTTAGAAGAGTAGTTTGGTCAGAATTTTTGGGGAAACAGTTTAATTTGCCCCAAGCTTTTTGAAACTGCTAAGTACAGTTTGATCCATCCTCATTTTTTAAGGGGCTGGGTCAGTTTTGAAGGCTGCAAAGTACATTTTATTTAAGGTGTTTTTCCTTTATCTTTGTAATTTATTAAGCTGTTAATTTTATTAAACAGTTTAAAACAGTTTGTTTTATTGAACTTATTAAATGGGATTCTACTGATTTATTGACTGACAATTCTAAAGATTTTCAGCTAGAAATCAGTATGTTTATTTTGAATGAGTAGAACTACTGCGATTGATAACCATTTTCTCCTGCTGTGAGAGAAGTTGCAATACAGGACATAACTTTTTTGATTCTGACACAATTTTTAGTAGATTTCTGGCATGGAGTTATTTCTGGTTACATTTTTTTGTGTATTTATCCTTGTATTATTTTAGTATGGGTACAAAATAAGTAGACGAAAGTGTACACATATGTGGACTCATTTTTAAACTCATATTGGGAGAAATTGTTATGTACTGGAAGTCAGAACCCCACAAAGTTCCATAAATAAGAGCAATCTTGGTAAAACACAGTGGTCTTCTATAAACGGCACCTTAGAAGGTGAAATGATCAACACTGTATTTATATTATTATAAGAATATTAATTCTATTATCTGTTATCTAATAATTCTATTATTATAAAATATCTGTTTATTTTTAACTGAAGTATTATGTAAATATAGTATTGTCATACAGTTTTTGTATTCAGATAATGCCACAGATAGTGATGGGATCTGCTGTGATTGCTGTGAGCTTTGAATGGCACTGTTTTAATACTGTCTAGACTTTTCTAAACATGGAAAACTGATAACTATTTAAATATTAAAATTTAAAAAACCTGAAATTAAGCAGACATGATACATTATCTTTAGAAAGTAAGAAGTTGTATGACAGATTTTTTTGTAATTTGATATATGTCTTTCTCATGCAACTTTACATAAGTGAAATATCATTTTTTTCCCCCATAAACTGTTTTGTAGAAACCTTGTTCAGAGAGTTACTAAATGCCTTCAGCATTCGTGCCTAGAGAAACTGAATGTGTAAAACAATTTAAAATTTCACACTCCTGCTTCATATTTCTGTATGGGTCAAATCTCTAGTAAACTGCATAACCTTATTAAATATTTCAGTAGAGGAAAAAAAAATGTAAACAAGACCTTTTTTGTTTATGTTTATAACAAGTTTATGAAATAACACATCTTTAGAAAGAGAGATATAATGTTTCTTGGATTATTGCTCAGGCAAAGTCTTCTGCTTCCTGATTCCCTTTTCTTAGTCTGGTAGTCCTCTGTGTTTTCTTGAACTTGATGGAGTTGTTTTGATATTACCCCTATCTGAAGAGGTGAGGAAGAGCTGGTCTAGGGGTTGGAATGAGATGATCTTTGAGGTCCCTTCCAACTCAAGGCATCCTATGATTCTATGTTTAATCACTGTCAGGCAGAGTGATGAGTAGCCATGAAGTTATCAAGGGTGATTTGATTTTAGTGGATTAAAATCTACTGTTTATTATTATTTTTTAATTTTATTTTCATGGATTGAAATAAATGTTTTCATGCTGATAAAGTTATGATGTTTTACTTGGTTGCAGAAACAACAACAGCAAAAAATTACTCTACATCTTGATGTGTAAAACTCTCACTGCTTCTTTTCACCTGAAAGACAAGGATGTCAAGATATGTGTTTTCCATTGAAAGTGAATTTCCCAATAAACATATTGATTTGTATTTGGCAAATGTCATGCTGTACTGAGTAAAATACGTTAACATTAAGTATGCAATTAACATCAGTTCCTGAAAGTCTTATTATGTTTATAATATCAACTGCTTTGAAGCAAGTTGATGAATTTAGCAATCAGAAATGAAATTATGGGAATATGTAAATCAGATATCCCTTGAGTAACAACACTGGTGCGCTTAGGAAAGCATTTGAATTAATACTTGGAATTAATAAAAGATCAGACCCCAAATGCTATAATTATATTCTGAAGAAAGAACAAGATGGATACACAGGCTAAGTCTGTTAGATATGGAAGAATACAAAGTGTGGCAGGGGTAAAGAATCATCCCTGGTGGTTGTTGCAGACAGTAAAGCCAGTTTTTGTAAATTAATACAATTCAAATGGGAAGGAAAGGCTCCTCTCCTTTTTAGCACTCCTAAGAAAGAACTAATAGAGCTAAAACAATTATCTGAAGAAGCCAGGTAGGAAAGACAAAGGAAAGGAGCCGCAAAATCAAAATTGAGAAAGAGTGAACATGACCTGATAGCTTATGAACTTGTGTGTACCTCACCACTGAATTTCTCCTACCAGTTAGTGTTGCTCAGAGTCTTAGGGCAAGTGCCAGCTTGATAGTGGCAGGCGGAAGAGAAGCACTAAGTGGACAATTAATTCTGGTTGCCAAAATCTTCAGGTAAATGACTGGCTCTGTCTTAAGAAGGTTGACCTTACACTCTTTTTTGAAGAGTAAGTACTTCTGCTCAGCTTATTGTGTCTTTAACCAAATTGATATTTCAGGCAATATTTGAGTTTTGTCCACAAAATATCCTTGAACCAGGATCCACAGTTTGCTCAGATATTATTTAATGCAAAGCTGTAATGCAAACATGGTCTTAAGTTATTAAAGGAGGCTGTATGTTGCACCTGTGTCTAAACTGTTGGAAGCCTAAACCAACTCATTGCCTTGTCTCCCACAGGAACCGCCCATAAGAAAGAAGCCACTTTTACTGGCTAGATGTTGCCCAGGATACATTTATTCCTTTATTACTTGCTACAGTTGAAGTCAACTTAGGGCACAGTGACCACTAGTGTCCAAATTTTTTGGACTTTAACTTCTCTTATAAGCAGGCATAATGTGATTTTATTAGCTTAGTGTCGGGTTCGTCTATCTTATCTGGTACAGGAAGGATTTTGCACAGTTCCCATAGAATGAAAAAGTATCCAGAAACATTTCTCATGCCTGTCAAAAAGTATTTTTTTATATTAGTGACGCAGAATAGCTATGCACAGATTTTTCTGATGAAAAAAATTGTATATGCTATTTTAACTTGCTTTAAAATGAAGTGTGAAAGATGTAGATGAATACTCAGAAAGTGAGAGTTATATAAATATTATCCCAAATACTTGAAAGGAGCAATATCTGTAGTAGCTTGTTATAAGGGTTGGCTATAAATGACCAGCAGTAGAGTAAACATATAAATACAGCTTGTCTGGTGTTTCTACTCTTCTGCTTTTATTTGATGGGTACTTTTTTCCAGAGGCAAAGGCACTGACAAATGGCAGTTTAGTAATTTCAAGAGAAAGAAGTAATATATAACAGCTTGAATATCATGTTTGAAGGGGAAACAGGGTCCTGAGCCACATCTATTTATTTCATTGTTGCTGCATTGAAGACTAGAAGTGGTACTTAGAGTATATAGGTTCCTTAGGAGAGCAAATAGCAGTTTTCGAGTTTTTAAAGCAGAAGAGGCATATAGGAAATAACTTAGACAAAAGTATGGGAATTTCTGTATAAGTCAGAAAAAGCTGCGAGTAATTTGTAGTAAAAACCTGCTTTTGGTTTTAGAAAAGTCAAACTGATTTAGACATGGCATAAAAACAAAGAATGGTGTTCACATTGAGATGGGTTATAATAACTTCTTTAACTAAAAAAAAAAAAAAAAAAAGGCCTGATATTAATTCCATCAATTACTGATGTTCTTGAAAATGTAAGAATAGGCTATTTTTGAGGAAACTAGGCTATGTTGTTATTTTCAGTATTCTAGTGTCTACTACTGTATGAGTAGTGTGATTTGTGATAAATGAAAACAGACTGAAGAGTGAAGACCATACTTTTTTATTGTCCACATTGCTTACTCAACAGTAGCTTTGTAGAGCAGGTAGAAAATCAAAATGGTTTCGTTATCAGAAATTGCAAATTAAACATGATATCAAATCAGGCCATAGCCCCGACATGGTCCTGTTATGTATGGAGTTAAATGGAAATGTTGTTTGGTAGAAATTTGTTTTTACATTTGGTGCTACGTCAATGTGGAAATATATTTGAGCGGCATAGATGTGCTACAAAATCTTGAGTAGGTTTGGACTTGAAGTTCAATTTTCTGTATTTAACCCAAAGCATTACAGTTAGTATGCATTAGCAATGGAGTTTATTTTTTCAGAAAAATGTCTTCATTCTCCCTGCAGTATTTCTGAATCAGTTCTGAAATTAAATTGGATTAATGTACCAATAAGAAGCTACTGTGTAATTTGGGATGGAAAGACAAAATAGACCTCTGTTCATGCGCTTTACAGTTTAGTGCCGAAATTACTTTCATAACAATTTTGTGTCACATTAGAAACAAATATGAAATGCAAATTTAATGGAATATGGCCAATTTTTAAAATTATGTCCGACTGGAAAATAATGGAAGGGAAATGATGATTTTTTATATTAATCCCCTTGTAAATATCTTCATTAAATCACAAGCAGTTAGTTTGATTGTAAGACATCAACATCTGAAGACAATGCCATTTATATAAATAATTTTTTAATTGAATCACTAAATCACCAAAGTCAGCTTTAATCTGAACTATCAATACATCCTTTTCAATGCTCCTAAAATTCAGTGAGTACTTTGCACGTTTTTGTCTAAGTGAGGGTAAAGGAAGCACTGACCAAAGAGTAGTGCGCAGATACCTGAATTTTTTGAGCGGTGGTAGGAGGCAGCTTTTAGAACCATACTTACGAGCTATTGCATCTAGAAGATTTTCAAGAGCCAGTATCATAATCTAAATAGAAGAAAATTGAGAGAAACGTAATCAACATCTCCGAAGAAGGTTCGTTACAATAGGTATATGTGAAGGAAAATTTCAGTTTGCAAGCCTTGACTACGTCTTTCCTTTCTTACCCCTGCAGGTTTAATGCTATGAGAAAATTTTGTTACAGGAAGAGAGAAATTCAGGTTAACTTATTTTTTTTTATTACAGTGAGCCTGAAATCAAGCAACACTTTCGAGTGATCTCATAAACCAGATTGCCATCCTAGCAAAATTCATAGTAATGATTCCTACAGGATGGTATCTGTTTCTCAAGAGCTAATTATGAATGGAAAAATCACTATATTATTAGTATGAACTGGAGGTGCATTTACAGTTATCATTGATAGCAGCACCAGCAGCAGTGACAGAATCCTGGAATTACTGTACAAGGCTAAGTGTAAAGACATATTTGAGACAATTAAGGTAGCCTACAGCTTTTTTGAAGAACAGCAAGCTAGACTGAAGGTCTTGTATAGGTGAAGTACAGGATTTTCAGCATTTACGCCTCATTTTGTGAAGAATGGATTGCTTCTGAAAAAAAAAAAAGAAGCAGTCAAGGGATAAAGTCTAGATGATGTAAAAACTTTTCAGGAAATCTGTGACTCTTCTGATCGGCAGCCTTTAACTGACTAGGAGTATTGAATATCTCCATTTATTTTGATAAAATGTATAATTGTAGAGATGCATAATAATCAAATTTCCTTCCTGTACTGTAGCAATCATAGATGGTCAACAATGCATTGGGGCAACACTTTGCAGTTATCTAATTAAACTGTTTCAAAATATATAGAAAGAATAAGGTATATACAAAGCAGGACAGATTAGTAGTTTCATAAGACTCTCCAAGCAGTTTGCATTCCAACTCAAGTATATATATTTTTAATAATAACAAATAGAATAATAAAATAGTTTATTTTATAAACTTTTTTTTACACTGCCAATTTTTCTATTAAAAATTTTACTCTCATAAAATGACAGTGAAATTTGCCTGCAATTGTATGGTATTTATCATTTAATCAGAAAATTGATCTGCAACAATTTACTTATCCTTTGGATTTTCATGTACAGTTGAAGTACAAAGAGTGCAACTGAGAAAATAAACCCATTGCTGCTTTGTGGCTTTAATCTGACCAGGGCCTACTGTCAGTTCTTGCAAATGCTGCTCTTTTCATGGAGGTGATAATAATGTGCAAACCATAATAACTTTTGTAATTTACACTAAGAAAATACTTTGCATTATATTATTGTCAGCTCCTTGGAAACATTGCGTGCAATTTTATTTTTTTCCCCTCTTCCATCTCCATCAGCTGCATTAAGATTTGTAATGTTAACATAGTAACAAACATAACACATGGGTAATAATGAACACTGTGTTGTTGCTTATAGCAGAATAGCTAGAAAACAATTTATATTCTTTATTGAATGTTTTAATCCCAACAATGTGCCAGTAATGTGTCTCCAGATTAAATCAATTTGATTTAACTGCCTGGAAAATTAATTTCTTCCTTATTTTTGATATAATCTTGAGCAGAGGTACATATACTTCACGGATAAATTCATTGTGGTAACTGAACACTTGCGAGTTCCGTTGCGGATAATTTTCCTCCAAATGCTATTACAGTTCTCTGATTTATATTGCTGCATCTGGGTAGACTCTTTTATGTCAATCTTATGTTTTTATACATTTTAATGTAGAAGAAAGATTTACGTAAATGACTGAATAATAGCACATTAATGTCAAATTCAAGACTACAGATTTTTGAAATTGGTGCACAATACCTTCACATGCTTTTAGGATCTGAAGCTTACCCTAAATCAAGGAAAGGCAGTACAACATATTTTTTTCATAAAACATTTTGTGCCAGCAAGTGCTTCTGACAGAAATTAGAAGCTTGTTTGTGTATTTCTTCGTGTTGCTACAGGGCTTTTCCATAACAATAAATTACTGTTGAGCACATTTGTCTGCTACAGTGAAAGGAGGAAAGTGCTGGTTAGATTGCTAGTAGAATGGTTTCTGATTAAGCTTAGCAGTGAAATGCTGTTTCATTCATTGACAAGAGGAAATGAGATTGCAGAAAGAATTGCATGATATATGTACATGTTAACTAAGAAATTACAACTACAGTCAGATGAATTATGCCATTCTGATATTCTCTTAGGTAAGTGGTTATGGACTCTGATGAATGTTTAATTTACATAATACGTGAAATGAGTCTAAGCCATCAAATTGATTTAATCCAAATCATCATCTACTCAAAACTTTCTCCTGTACAAGGAAATAATTTATCTTTTTGTCATATTGTCTGGTCAGTTTTCACAGGCCTGGTGAAGGGCATGAGGCAAAAAAGGTGGTAAGAAGGCGTATAACATATTTGTTCGATATTGGGTGGCAAATTGTTTGTTTAATTATTTAGCGTATTCCTCCTTACCTTCGAGAAGTTTAATCACAGTTTCTCAGTAAAAAATAACACAAAGGATAACTAACTCTTTGTGATGTTTATTTTGGTAGATGTGCAGTGTTAGTATCACAGTATGGATGCTGAACTGTAAATAAGCTGTCATAAAACAAAAACCAAGCAAACAAAATCCTTTTGATGTTTAAAAATAATTAAAAAAATCTATGAAGCTGAAGTATCATAAAGTTTTGTAATTAAATAATTAATTTTAATGTGGCATACATTATTTGATGTAGGTTTGGCTTGGACAGAATAGCTTTTTGTCAGTTTTATTGTTTGTTCCTGACAAAATAAAGTTACTGTCAGCTGTCTAAGCCAAGAATAAGGCACAGTCAAGGGTTTTACAAAAGAAAATCAAATTTCAGCAGAGAATCATTGTGATGAATGTATTGTTCAAGTTCACTTTGTTAGCTGAGGTAAAATACTGTGATTGAATCAACAGCTATACATTGCTGTATTTCAACTGTGTGTTACAAGGGGATTCACAAAGAATCATCCTGCTCCACAGAAAGTACAGACATCTTTAGCATCCAGAGTTATTACCTGTTGGCTCTTGAGATGTAAAAGTGTCTCCTAGGTGCACATGCACAGCTGTGTAGAATTTCTACAGTCTGACTCTTAGATGTCATTAAACTGAGCATCATCATGCATCTTGTTAACAGTCTAACCTTGAGGCATACATTGATCATCTTTCTTCAGGAAAAATTCCTTTTGGCTCCCTGAGTGATGCATATAATTAAATGTATTGCAGAAGACAGATTGAGAGAAAAAGAGAGAGTGGAGTAACAGTGAAAGCAAATTTAAATGTACCAAAGTCCGTAAGTACGAGGATGGCAGCTCCCAGAAAATAACACACCTTTTTAGCTACGTGTGGTGAGTTTGGAAGAAGGATCAGCTCCAGGAACTCCTTTGCTGTTGGTGTTTTTTCTGAACTTTGTTTGGAGTTTGGGAAAGTGAAGTCACAGAATTTCGTGGGAGAGTACAGAAGGAAAAAAAAAAAAAAAGAGAGAAAGAAAGGAGAAATATAATGGCAAAGCCACCAAATGAAAATACAAAAAGAAGAACAGCGTCAGAAAGGAAAAAAGAAGGGGAAAAATGACGTAAATGTATTTTAGGGAGAGAGAACAAGAATATGTAACACCTTCTTTATTTGTTTGTTTTTCTGAAATAATGTGTGTAATTTCTTGTTTTAGGTAAACCTGTTTATGAATCCTTAACAAATAAAAAGAATTCATAGAATCATAGAATCATACAATGGTTTGGGTTGGAAGGGACCTTTAAGATCATCTTGTTCTAATCCTCTGCTATAGGCAGGGACTCCTCTCTCTAGACCAGGTTGCTCAAAGCCCCATCCAGCCTGGCCTTGAATGCTTCCAGGGAGGGGGAATCCACAACCTCTCTGGGCAACCTGTTCCAGTGTCTCACCACTCCCACAGTAAAGAATTTCCTTCTAATATCTAATCTAAATCTACCCTCTTTCAGTTTAAAGACATTTCCCTTTGTCCTGTCGCTACGTGCTCTTATAAAGAGTTCCTCCCCAGCTTTCCTGTAGGCCCCCTTCAGGTACTGGAAGGCTGCTATACAAGTGGCCTTCTCAGAGCCTTCTCTTCTCCAGGCTGAAGAGTCCCAACACTCTCAGCCTGTTCCTGCAGGGGAGGTGCTCCAGCCCTCTGATCATCTTCATGGCCCTCCTTTGGACCCACACCAACAGCTCCATGTCCTTCTTGTGTTGGAGGCCCCAGAACTGGATGCAGTACTCCAGGTGGGTTCTCATGAGAACAGAATACAGGGGCAGAATCACTCCCTTGACCTGCTCATCATGCTTCTCTTGATGCAACCCAGGATACAGTTGAGTCTCTGAGCTTCAAGTGTACATTGCCAGCTCATGCTGAGTCATTCATCAGCCAACACTCGCAAATCCTTCTCAGAGCTGCTCTTGAGCCGTTCTCTGCTCAAACTGTATACATGCTTGGGATTGTCCCAACCCAGGTGCAGGCCCTTGCACTTGGCCTTGCTGAACTTCATGAGGTTGGCATGGGCCCACCTCTCAAGCCTGTCCAGGTCCTTCTGGAAATTGATTAAAGAGAACATCATGTGAATGTCTAGGCAGTTTTAAATTATTTTTAATCAGTTGAGATTATTATAAAATAATTGGTATGAGAGTTTAAAGTTCTTAAATACACCACTTTTGTAACCTTACTTCAGTGAGACATCACTCTTCGCTTAGTTATGCCTGGGAATCACAAGAATAGAAAAATCCAAATGATGGGTATGTATGATATTATCTGTTTTCCTTAGTATTTAAAAATTAAACATTTTGAAAACGGAATACATGCAAGTGTCTGCAATCCACTCAAAATTGTGATTATCTCTGTGTATTAATATGATGATATTGAGTCTCTTCTGAGTTGTTTTATTTCTAATACTGTATAAACATCTCATTTTTTAATTAGGTTAGTTTGCTCACTGAGTTCATAAAGTGATTAGAAACTGTGTAATTGCAAGTAAAGTATTTCAGGTAGCCTTCTCAGTAAGCTCTGAATCCAAAGGGCAATGTGCCCTTTCATTTCGGCATTTCTGTGTGCAAGAGTAAAATGCCAAATGAAACTACACGAAGGAGGTTCAGTGTCAGTATTCCTTCTGTAACACTTTAAAGTCGTAAGAAGCAAGCCCTTACAGATCCCAGCAGCTTGTCCTTGTGCAGGTATGCGGCAAAGATAAAGACGGAGCAGGGTGCTGTACTTGTTGGCAAGTTTTAGCTTCTGAATGTAAGTTGCGAAAAGCCTGTCTTCTGGTTCATAGGTTTGGGATGACTGTGGGAAAATACAACTTTCAGCAAAACAGTTAAAAACACTTTTATCTGCTTTGGTCTTAATGGATTGTGTTAATGCTTTGTGCGGCACCCAATATCAAGAGTAACCTACCTCTATTTTTTAGGCCAGGAATTCTAGACAAACTTCATCAGCATATATTTTACTTTAATCATATGGAGAGTACCAAATGCACAGAGCACTGTGGAAAAAAAAGTCTCAAATTGATCTGAAGTCCAGATCATAGAATCATCTAGGATGAAAAGGGCTTCAAAGATAATCAAGCCCAACCATCATCCTGACTTACCAAATCCCATCACTGTACCGTATCAGTAAGCATCACATCCACACATCTCCTCTTTAACACTTCCAGGGAAGGTGACTCCACCACTTCCCTGGGCAGCCTGTTCCATCGTTGGGTCGCTCTCTCTGTGAAGAAATTCTTAATTCTTCGTAATGATCTAAACCTCGCCTGGTGCAGTTTTAGACTGACACAATTTAGCTAGGAGCATTTCCACATGCTTTAGTGGAAGATCCCTCTCCTCCATTCCATGCACAAGGTTCCTATTTTGGTACTAGGGATCCTACATTTAAAAAGCATCCCTGCCACTGAGCTAGCCTTTTCTTTTGTCATGGTTTTATGATTTTTGGTTGTCAGTATTCCACATCATAACACGTAGTGTATTGAGAGTTAAAGAGTTAATGCTCCAGTTCTGGGTAACTGTCCCAGGAGAGAAGAACTACATCTCCCAGAGGACTGTCTGTTGTTCTGTTACCATTTCCACTCATAAGGAAAGATAAAATGTTTACATATCATGAGACATCCCCTTTTTTTCTCTTCTGCTCAGCCAGACTAGATGTCTCGCCTCAGCATTAGAGTAAGGCCTTCGGTTTTTGGACACTCTCTCTCATTTTATTTGATTTATTAGCTTCTAATTACAATGTAATTCTAATTACATTGTGTTATATTCTTTTATAGTGTGTTATCTTGCATTCTGATATCTTATTTAGTAAATTAGTTTGTTTATCCTCAAATTGTTGCCACTGTTTTGTTTTTAGGCTCATCTCCCCACCCTTTCCTCGTTTCTCTTTCCTGGGGCGTGGGCCCATGGGGCCCCCCACCCCTCTAGTCACAGAACTGGGCCTAACCAGCCCATAAAACGTTGACATCTTTCATATTTTTATTTTTATTTTTTTTACTTTTGTAAGACCTATTGCATATTATGCCATAGAGTAAATCAGAAAATTCCCTTGGCTAATTTTATGTTAGTTGAAATAAATATAGAAATACCATAATAGTTATTATATATATATATTTTTGTATATGCTGGAGGAGGGAAAGAAACTGATTTAAAATACTGTGAATTTGTACAAAAAACATCTCAGTAACAGCATTTAAAGAGGCTTTCAATTCACATTTCACTTCATAATAGTATACTGACGGTTTTTTCTATGATATAAAAAAATTTGGCAAATACAACATCTAATTTCTACAAATATTAATTTAAAAAACTTTGGAATTCAGGAATTAGAATTTCCTGTCCTTGTTCTCCTTGCTGTGATTACTGTTCCAAATGAACAGTCTTGATATTTGTATGTAGGAGTCTTGTTGAGTCATTTTTTCTGTAAGTGATAGGGATCTTATATTCATACAGGTGCATACAAGAGAACAATTGCTTCAGGTGCTTTGCTGGAAATAAGCTACTTATTATGGTATATTTCTCCTAATTCCACGCATCTTATTGCTATGATTTACCTACAAAATCTCTAATGCTCAAATCAATGTGAAATACTGTGCATGCATATAGAAGCTACATATTCATTTTAAGCTGAGTGTTACTGAAACCAAGGTGTGTACTGGAAAGGCAACTTTTCAGCCTCACAATGATAGAGAATATTTGTGTTTAGGTAAACTTCCTGACCATTGCCACTATTTATTTCTAATAATCAGTCGTGTCTGAAAAAAAAAACATCCCAAGGTTGAACCAGGTATTATTTTAACATGCATCAGGTAAATGCATGTTGAACTTGTCTTAAACTAAACTTCATATCTCAAAGTAAGAGGCTTCTACAGGTCTCTTCTGGGTCTTAGAATCACAGAATGACAGAATAGTAGGGTTGAAAGAGACCTCTGGTGATTATCAAGTCCAGCCCTCCTTCTGAGAGGGTATCTTGTCAATTCTTATAAATATTTACAGGCTGAGAGTCAAGTGGATGGGGCCAGGGTCTATTCAGTGGTACCCAGAGACAGGACAAAGGGTAATGGGCACAAACTGGAACACAGGAAGTTCCATACAAACACGAGGAGGAGCTTCCCTGTGAGGGTGACAGAGCATTGGAACTGGCTGTGCAGAGAGGCGGTGGAGTCACTTCTCTGAAAAGATGCAGAAGTCACCTGCACACTTTCCTTTGCAATTTGCTCCAATATTGTTTTAAATGTTTATATGTTCCAAGGTGTGCTGGGTGACTTGGAGCCAGCAGGGTACCAGGTGACTGGAGTACTGCAGGTTGCTGGGATCCAGAAGAAATGGTTTTCTCATTTTGGAAGTTCTAACTTTCTCATCCTATTGCAACATAATAAATCAGTATGCAGGGTACGGTAGTATTATGCTCATTACTCTGCTACTCTTTTATTCTGAAACTACGAACCATGAAGAGTTTAGAGGAAAATAATAATAATAATAATGGCTTTACTGAAGGGTACCAAAGAAAGCAATAATTTTTCATAAGGCTCTCATTTGTAGCAACCTAAAAAAATAACCTGCAAGAAAACCAAAGAGAATTTGTAATAAGAGTAAGCTTAGTCTCAACAATATAAATCTCAACCTCAAATGTGACTCCTGCCTAGAGCTGTGAGTATGTGCTGCAGTGGCTTATTAACACTGACCACTTTGTCCCAAGCTGTGCTGTGTTGATGCATATTTAAAATCTGTGCAAAAGTTGGAATAGGACATACGATTCACTTTCTGCAGTCTAATGAATCAGTAATTGTCAGCTGAGGTGTGGTCATGTTATACAGAGTTCAGTTCAAGTATGATTGAATTTTTGAACTTTCTCTCCTAGTGTCATATCTGAAGATCTAATGGACAAGATAAATCGAGAAATAAAAATGTATGAACAGCCATTGTGTTCATCTTTTATGTTCCTGCAAATCTGTGTTCTGCCAAGTTTAACTATTTCATATCTAATGTTTATATACAGTTTTACTTTCTCTTTAATTTATATTATACTTTTAGAAAGACAAAACAAACATATAACGTAATGAAGTTCCAGAGTATTATATGCTAAAATACATGGTTTCTTCTGGGATAAAATAAAAGGTAGATTCAGCATTGAACTGGAAAGCTCTTTTATATAGACATTACTCAAATACTCTTTTTTGAGATTGTAAACCTATAAATATGACTCCCAAAGTGTTTCAGCTTATTTTAGCAGTAAACTGTTGAAAATGATTTTACACTTCTCTTCTTGGACATTTTGAGGAATTACGTGGTAAAAATTACTCACACTCTACTGATGACCTTGAATGGGATATGATTGATTTCCTAATTTATGTATACATACTTTCTTGAACAGGCTACCGTGCTCAATGCTTAAGCTGTAGATTCAGAACTGTGGGGTTTTCTTGCTCGTTTGTTTTTAAAATGAAATGAACTGCATGGTAGACTTTTAATGATAAAAGATACTATTAGTAAAACTTGAAAATTAGTCTGTCTTGGTTGTCTTTTGGTAGTTCTGAATTTTGTTCTGTAAATAGAAACTGCATAAGTAATAGAGTTCCTTAGGAGTGTAGTTCCCACTCAAAAAGTGGATAAAGGTTTGTCAAGTTTCTTGCAATCGGAGACAAATGTGTTTTGTAATGGCATCTGGAAATGCTCTTGAAACATTTTCTTATTTGCTGATTTGTGTTGATTTCTTCACAGTGGTTCATTGGCTATTTAAAAAAAACCAAAGCAACAGAAAAGAGTGCATACCTTCAGGGGTGTAGCAGTAAATTTGTTCACAAATCTTTCTTACAAAATGATCTGCAGAATATTACTGCTATGATCCTTATAAGAAGATCTTTATAAGAATATAGACAAAAGCAAACAAAAACTAACAACAACAACAACAACAACAAAACCTGAAAGATGCTTGTTAAAAAAAAAAAAAAAAAAAAAAAAAGCCTTTAAAGATATCTCTTTGTCTTTTTGGCTTAGGATTTTTCTCTTTGGCATTCAGGGGAGAGTAAATACTTTCACCTCTTTCCATCTGGCCAGTATGCGATGAAGCATTTTCTTTCATGCTTGACATTTTTTATGAATACGTGTATGTGTTGGTTACTTTGCAGGAGCTTCAGGATGGCATTGGACGACAGCAAACTGTTGTCAAAACACTGAATGTAACTGGCGAAGAAATTATTGAGCAGTCATCAGCAGCAGATGCTAACGTGCTAAAGGAGCAACTGGGAAATCTGAATACCCGGTGGCAGGAGATCTGCAGGCAGCTGGTAGAGAAAAAAAAGAGGTAGGTTAGAAGAAAGCAAAAATATTGTAAAACTATTTTGGCTATATTAAACTTGTTTCCAACTCTCTCTTAGCATTTGGAGTTTCTATATTCATAACAAATGATCAGTAATTACATTTCATATCTGTGATCGTTTAATTCTTCTCTTCTGCCCGTTCTTGTCAGTGGCTACCACTCCCGTCCATACTCCACGTTTTTGTATTTTTACTCCTAATGCTTAAAAACCATAAACAAGCGTACATTATTTCTTGGTTAAAAGTATAACAGATTGGAGCTCCATTTCCACAATTCACAGTTGATTTAGCATCCCTCTGTTTGATACTATGTCATTAAAATGTATATCTATAATACTAATAATACCTTAGCTAATTGATACTGTTAATCCTACTTTAATTCACTTCTCATCATCAGTGCCATTAACATCTGCATTTCATTCAGGTTGGATAAAAAGAATAGATTGCTTAATTTAATGTTATTTATAATCACTTCCAGATTAATTTGATTTCCTCTTGCAGTCAGAGGAGCATTTGAGTTACAGATAATGAAAATATGGTTTGATTTGTTTAAAAAGGGTGTTTCCAAATGGAAAAAAATGTTGCTGCTCATGTTAGATTTTGTAATGTTTTCTTTATGTAAGTGCTATGCCTAAGTAGACTTGACATTCTCCTTTAAAATACAGTCATTGGCAAAGGTTTCTTCAAGCAAGGTTTTTAAAACACAGCTTACTCCTTATTGAAGTACACCAATGAGTGCTGGAGATTTGCTAGGAGAACTAGCTAGTAGCGTGCAACAGTTTAGTTTCTTCTCATGTGTCACGTGCCTTTGTGTGCGCGTGGTTTAGAGCAAAAGCTGTGAAAATTCTCACTGAAGTTGTCAGGCAGTGTTGTGAAAGGTGATTGTTGAGTTTCACTAAGATTCAGCTTTCGCTTTGAGCTCATTAAAAGGAAGAGATGCAGCAAATAAGCTACAGCTGTCAGAAGCTGTCCTGGTGCTTTAAATGCTTCTTTCTGCTGTATCTCCAGGTGTGATGGTAATACTGCTTGTTACACATGGGAGCCCTTGGTCTTTCTTTATTGCTCTAAAAACTGTACTTTTGTACAATTGAAACCCATCTGCATTTTCAAGCCTTACCTTGTTAAGTAAGTGGTAACACTTACAAAACAATAACATATCATTTTAATAGCCCTTTAATCTACTACGGTAACATCAAAGCGAAAGATTGGTGGTTGAGCTTTGTCTGAGAATACAAAATCTGTCCCACTTCTAGTAAATGTGGGTATTGTGCTCACCTTCATTTATCAACAGAAATGTGTATCTCAGTGCTCTTTTGGCTCAAGGCTGTGCTAACAGTCTATGGAGGTTTTTGGCACATCTTACAGTTTAGTGAAGCCTAGGATCTGCTACATGGGAATAATACGGTTATGTTTCCTTGATGACGGATCTTAAATAATCACACATTTACATTCATCCTTTTCTCCTTTTGCTCTGTTTGGTTTGTTGATTGGTTTGTGGTTGTTTAGTTTTCCTCTGGAAAGGCAGTTTGTGTGATGTATTGAGTATTGTGGTTGCAGAGACTTAGGTTAGTATACATATTGCCAGGTAATGAATACGGATGATGATGTCCTGACATAAGTGTTTTTGATCTACTGTAGTGAGACTTGTGTACATCACGATGGAGGATTTTGCACTTCTGTTTAGTGCCTTGTCTCCTTGGCTGTGACAGAGCCAGGGACATGCTCTCTTCTCGAAGACTGTAGAAGAAGATCCTACCCTCAGTGTAGCTGCTACTTCAAACAAGATCCCAGTTTTTTCTTCTTTCCCTCTTCTTTTCAGTTCTATAGTATCTTTCAAAGGAGAGACACTTAGGTGACAGGAACACATGGTGTGCCCTAGCTAGGTATTAATTATTGATTATCCTGGGCACGAAGGGACAGAAGACACATCTACAGCATGGTCTTCATATTGCCTTGATGTCATGGAATCATAGAATTGTTTGAGTTGGAAGGGACCCTTAAAGATCACTTAGTTTAACTCCCCTGCAATGAGCCTGAACATCTACAGCTAGATTAGGTCCCTCATCCAGTCTGACCTCAAATGTCTCCAGGGACAGGGCATCCACCACATCTCTGGGCACCCTGTTCCATTGCCTCACCACCCTTATTGTAAAAAACTTTTTCCGTATATCCATTCTAAATCTCCTCTTTTAGTTTGAAATCATTTCCCCTTGTCCTATCACAACAGACCCTGCTAAAGAGTCTGTACCCTTTTTTCTTGTAGCTCCCCTTTAGATACTGAAAGGCTGCTATCAGATCTTCCTGGGGTCTTCTCCAAGTTGAAATGAATCCCATGAATCCCATGTCATGGGATTTGTATCTCTTTTGTGCTTTGACATCTTTCAGTTGTTCCTTAGTTGTTCTAATTTGGTTTGGGGTACATTCAGGTTCTCTCTCAGGATCTGAATCCAATTTCACCTTTGCTTTGTTCTTAATGAAAAACATAGAGTAAGCAAGAAGGGTCAAATGAAGTGAGCTGTGGTTGTTTCTTTTGTGTGTCATCACTTCTCACTTACTCAGACTTTGTAGGGCCACCTGTGTTTGTCTCGGTATACATTTATACATTGTATGTTTACACCGGTATCATTCCTTTGACACCAGTGTTGAATAGATGCTGTTCAACTAGTTTGACTACCACCAGCAGTTGCTGTAAAATGGTACTCAGTCTTGTTAAAAGGCATATAATGTGTCTAAATCTGAGATATCATAACTAGGCTTTGAAGAGAAGCCACACCTAATATCTGAAAATTAACTTTGATATATCTTTTACTGTAATCAGTACCAAAGAGTGTATGTCTTACTGTTATATATCTTGCTGCATATTGTTTCCATAGTTGTCCAAGAGATCACTACTAGTAGCCCATGAGACACAGGGGTGGTGGCATTATACATTGTATCTATTTGTATTACTTAACTATAGAATGGCAAATTTATTTCTGTATTTTAATATACTGTGAATTAGAAAAGATTTGAGTGAACTAAAATATTTTCTTGATTTTTTTCCAGAATTGTTTCTATATTATTCCTATTAAATCTGTATTCATACATCTCAAGATATAAAGGAAGTGTAATCTTACTGATTTCTAATTCAATTGAAATATTGCTAAACATTATTAAATGGCAAGGAAATTTTAAATATTTCAAATTCTCCTTCATGATTGTTTACCAAACAATAATTTTGATATAATCCTGAACAATTTACAGATGGGGCATATGCTCTGTATTTCAGACATATTTCTCAAACAAGTTCAAAAATACTCATTAGTTGTTAGACAGGAGAAAAAAAAAATGTTTAAAGAGGGAAATAAGAAATCACCATAGATATTTTTGTAAGACACACAAATATGAGAATTTAGTTGGAGATGGACATATATGGTGACATTTCCAAGGGAGCCATAGAATCATAAAATGGTTTGGGTTGGAGGAGATCTTTAAGATCATCCAGTTCCAACCCATGGGCAGAGCTGCCCCACACCAGCTCAGGCCGCTCAGGGCCTCATCCAACCTGGCCTTAAATGCCTCCAGGGAGGGAGCACCCACAGTTCCTCTGGACAACCTGTTCCAGTGCCTCACTGCCTTCTGAGTAAAGAATCTTCTCCTCAAATCTAATCCAAATCTCTGCTATTTTAGTTCAGAACCGTTCCCTTTGTTCTATCATTATCTGCCCATGTAAAAAGTTGGTTCCTCTCTTGTTTATAAGCACTCTTTAAGGACAGAAGGCCAAGTGAGGTCAGAGGTACTCTTGTCTTTTGATCATCTTCATGACCCTCCTCTGTACCCACTCCAACAGTTCAGCATCTTTCTTGTACTGGGAGGCCCAGGCCTGAGTGCAGTACTCCAGATGGGGTCTTACATAGTGTATGGGAACTGTTGAATCACGGCCTGAACCTCTGATTGACCACCTGAGGCAAGCACTGAGTCAGCCATGGGAGCACAGGTGAAGGCAATTCACCTGTGTGACCGGAAGGGGTGGAGCCAGACTCCACCTCTCCTAGATCCCATTTAAGGGCTGTCTGCCACTGAGGAAGGATCTTTCTCTAGAGATTGCTCTTTGTGGAGTTTTTGTGAGCCTACAACACTGATGAGCACTTTCATTTATCTCTGATTATTTTTTCCAATGTGATAATCTTACTAAGCCTAACTTCTCGGTATACTTATTGATCATCTAATACTTTACAACATCTGTATACTTATTAACCTTACACATAGGTAGAGTAGGTGGAGACAATCACCACCCTCTCCCTGCTGGTCTCCCCTCTTCTGATGCAGCCCAGGATGCTATTGGCCTTTTGGTCTGCAAGAGCATACTGCTGGCTCACATCAAGCTCTTCATCCTTCTTGGCAGGGCTGCTCTCAATGAGTTCTTCAACCAGTGTGTGCATGTATTTTGGATTGCCCCGATCAAGGTGCAGTATTTTTTTGCTCGACCTTGTTGAATCTCATTTCTCAGGCTTGTTTAGATCCCTTTCGTTGGTATCCTTTCTCTTTGTTGTCAACTGCACCGCATAGTTTACTATCAAACCAACTGAGAACAATTTGAAGAACATGTACAGTTCTTCAGTAAAAACAAGTAGGTGCATTTTAAGTATTTTATTCTAGTTTTTCATTTAAGTTTTAACAGATCGAATGTTGATCCTTAGCTAAACACAGATTCTAGACTGACACTGAATCTCCTTGCTTTGGTACTGAAGATCAAGAGGTTATGTTTGAGTTATGTTTGTGTAGCGTGCTATCATTCAGTTGCATTTATCAAAGAGTTTTGAAGCTGCAGAAGTTTGAATTCAGTGTTTAATATTTCTGTATCTTGCAGTCTAATCCATCCAGCCACGAATTAGAGGAGAATGTAATTTTGTCACATCTAGTCATTTTATCTTACTGAAAACTTCAAAATAGACCAAGCAGTTGAATAAAGTGAAACATGATTGAAAGCCTGATACACTGCTAGTTAGCAAATTGGGAATTTAATTGAGTTTCTGTCAGCATTTTGCTGCAAGCAGCAGGTTTTGGAGGAGTCTGAGTTCGTGCTCTGGAACTGTGCTTAAGAAAAAGAAAGACTTTTGGAGACAGGGAAGCTGCAGTAGTCTCATGAACAGATGCTACTACTAACCGCAGGCAAGAGAGGATGAGAAAAAAATCTGTTGCTTCTTTGTATTCCAGCAATAATTTTGACGACAAAAGTTTTTCAGCTGCACCATCAGAAGCTCTCTTGATCTTTTGTTTCCTGTCATGTAAGGCTGTGTGCATTGGGCGTTATTATTCTGTGTCCACTGAGGCATGCTAATGGGACACGTAAGTTTTGGATGGCTTGAGGAGGCAGTACCTTGCCTTAAAGCACTTGTGGGCTTTCAAGAGCTGAGTGGTGGCTGCAGAGTGGTACTCTGCCTCTGCAGAACTGCTATGTATGAACTCCGTGTGATGAGGATTAATAAATGTTTCTTGTGTTAGTTTTTGGAAACATGCTCAGGAGTTTCCTTAGCTGTTTCAGGATTAACGTTGTTTTAAACATGATCATGTATTTTTCAAAGAATTGGTTCTCTTGAATGGAATATGATTTTTCATTGTTTTAGCTGCAAGTGATTTGCACTTTCAATGAGTTTGAACCTGCAAGACTGTCTGTTCAGATCTTAGTTCAAGTGAGTTGGAAGAAATTACTGAAACCATGACAGTACAAAGGCTATTTACCGAAATCACAGTATCATAGAAAATACCTTCAAATACTTCTCTGAATATAAAACCATAAGCCTCCTGTTCTAAATCAAATAGTTGTTATAAAGTAAATATACATTTAAATATTTATCATACCTTACATTCATTAAGGTGTTCTTATTTTTTGCTACTGCACACTAGCTGCTGTAGGTTGGTTTCCTTCACCATAACACTTGATAAATGGAAGGCTGTGATTAGTTTCTTACTGTGGTTTAAAAGCTGGTTTAGAATTGAAGAGATTTTGTGACAGTTAAATCAATAAATATATATTTTCTTTCAACCTAAAAGTGGTTACATATTGAATTTTCTGATTTTTCTTTTTTTGACTGTTTAGTTTTCTTACAGTAATTTGACAGAAAAACATCACTATGGTATAAATTTACGTCCTGTTTATATCTAGTGTTGTAGCTGAGCTTGCTGCTGGTTAATATTTACATTTGGCTTTCCTGAAGTTTCGGTGATATTTTTCATTTCATTTCAATTACTTTATTTAAAGGTCCTTACCCAGGTGAAGTATATTTGCATATTCCCTGGAGAAAGAAAGAAAACTTATTCTTTCTTTGTAAATATTTTCACTGAACTGTCAGCTTACTATTCTAGTGGCTTCTTAAATTCTCAGTAAAAACTGCTAAGAAGACTAATCCCTTAGCTTAGGAATAACTGCAGGTACAAATTCAACAGCTGAATATTTAGAAAAGAACATCAAAGCAATGTTCATAAGATCATTACAATTGTAAAAGACCACCAAGATCACTTAGTCTAACCATAAAGTATAAGTCACAAGCAAGTGCAAATCTACGTTACTCCCGTGATCGCGTATTTGCTTTCTCTAGCTGATACCTCCCAAATGCGTCCAACATCACATGGACGCAGCTACAAACCGTAACTAACTAATGTGTTTCTCAAACTACTTGGGTTGCGATGGTATTTGTATCACATTATTGACTATGGAAAAAATACATGAGTTGCAGTATGCATTTTATATGGCCTCTAGGAAATGTAATTGCAAAATTCAAGCTTTCTTGAAATAGGAAGTTAATGATCATTTAATAGTTAACTGCTATAATTAAGGATTACTGTTAGGCAAAAATTTACCTGGGGTATTTTGTTGACTGCTAAAAGAACTTGTTATTGTGATTCTGTTTAATACTGTTAGGAAAACTGATTTTATTTCATTTAATTTACTACTTAACATTCAAATATTAAATATGCTAAACACATTACCTTCCATAAGTGTAATGTATTCATTTAAATGTCCAGGAAGTGAGAATAGTTGACTAAGGGGTTCCTATGGATTTAGAAATACAAATAAAAAGCTGTGGTATTTTAACACAGAAAACATGAAATATAGTTGAGAATATTCATCTGGGCTACTGGAAGTTACTCTGAGTTGAGAATTTTCCATCAGCCAAGGTGAATTACATTTCAGGATTAATAAAATAAGCCATGTGCTGAATGTGAGGCAGTTTGAAAGGTCTTCAGGAACTTAGTTTGGTTTAAAAGGAGAGGTAGTTATGTATATCAGCATGCAGATCTGTGTTGGAGATGGATCTGCCTTGGTCCTTCGGGCCAGCTGCTGGAATTGCATCTTACTCCTTACTCATCTGCTTATTCAGCAATATGTGCTTCCAACTACTCTGTATACAGCTGGAGGTTCACGCTCCTTATTCCAGTTTATTTAAGCTCAGATTTGGAAGTCCATACTTCCTTAATAACAACCTACTGCTCACTTGTCATTCTCACCATGAATTTTAAACACTTTGAAATTACATGTATCAGATGCTCCAAATGTTATTATGGTGATAGAAATCAACTTGTTCAAAAGGTACAAGCAGTCATCATGTTAAAACTTCGTATGTTATTGACTTGTTCAGCTAATAGAAAGTGTTTTATTTTTGTGGCTTGCATAATATGATAGTTGTCATGCAGGTTGTTATTTATAATAGAAGTAATGTTGCAACAGGCCAAGAGTAAATTGTGAAGTGAATTATGAAGTGCACCTGCAGCTTCTATTAATTGCAATGGATCTTTTAATTACTATCCTACATGCAGTTCATGACTAGGATAAAAAAGTAGACATTTATCAAACACTTTTTATTTTGTTCTGATATCTGAAAATCCCCTGTGCTCATATGAGTACATGAATAAGAAGACATTCACATGGAAAACGGTAAGATACTTTTCTCATGTTGTGAATGAGATATGTCTTGAGTGACAATCCCAGTTATCCTCAGCTGCCTTCATCTCTTGCAAAGTCAGGCAGGGGACGGGCGGGTTCGTTGCAGGGGCTGTGGAGCACTCATTTGTCTCTGAAGGCCTCACAGAGGTCAGAGGTGAACGGAGCAGGGTATAGTGCTGCTCAGTTGGTGAATGCATGTCAGAGTGACAGTGCACAATGCTCAGCACACACATGTCTCTTAGACAAGCACTGTGATGTTTGGTGCAGCCAGCATTTACCCTGGGACAGGAAGGGAGGAAGGCCAGGCTCACTCTGGGCCCTTCCTTCTTCCTGTCTCCAGTCCTGTCTGACATGTAGAGGTGCATGAGCACAGTACTTTGGCCTGCTCCAGGTGGGCTTCTATCCCATCCTGTCCATTGGCACATGCAAAATAACTGTGAAACATAGATCAGGTAACTTCTTATTTTGTAAACATACAACCACATACATAAAGAATTATAAAATGATAAAAGTATGTGATGGAACTGTATGAACAGAGGCATAAAACGTAGTCGCCCAGTCCTGGTTTGTTACAGTGGTACTCTAGTGTTGAACAAACTGAAAATGTCTCATCTACATTGCATCTTACTGCATCGGCTTTGCTTATGGCTTTACACTATCAGCAGTTCCTGTGGGAAGCCCCATTTAGCAAGCTTTCCTCTTCCTTCCTCAGAATTATGACATATAGTTTGATTTTGTCATTTGTAAAGTACAGTGTACATGAATGAGAATCCCTTCCCTAACCAGCTAAGTTACAGGAAAAAAAATCCTCCATTTAAACTCGTCTTGGTTTTTATTAATCTCCTTTATACAAACTGTGTATATTTATTGTGATTGTATGCATGATTAATTATTGGACTTCATAATACTTAGTAATACATTTTACACTTGGTTTTCTGTATAAATGATTTTCTTTCATCCATAATCATTGCAATTCCATTTCCTGAAGACATTATTAAGAATATTTATAACTTGCAACCAATATTTCAAGTAGAACTTAGTGCTTTTTTCTTATCTAAATGCATTGAATTGACTCAGGAAATAAAATATCTAGCACTTAATTGTAAATAGAGAGTTTTTAATATCCCATTCATTATTATCGGTACTACATGCTCAAATAAATTTAACAAAAAGCATTAAACTTGAAGGTAAACAAAGAAGTAATGCTTCATATTTTAGATGTTAATAGAAAACATCTTTAAACTGTACTGTGAAGAAAAACCTTGAAAGTATGAGATACTTGTTTATAATTATTTGGAAATATCAATGTAAAGTGCTGTTCCATAGCAAGATTTTTCTTATCTCAGATATTCACTGTATATATTGTTGCAGTTGCTACACTCTTAATTATTTTGACCACGAAAGGAAAAACGGGTTTAGGGTGAAGTTGAAGATATTTTCTGAAAGTGTTCAATTGTCGTAAATGGAATGGAAGCACTTTTTGTGAACATCTTTTGTAGTCTTTTTGCCTGGCTTTTGCCATCCAGGAAAGACACCTATAGACTATATCACGCTTGTGGGTGGCAATCGTATTTTTCATATCTTAAGATGTGGCATGCTTAGTGCAATCAGGCTGGTGGGTACAGGAGCTTGATAGTGAATTCTGGTGTACACTGTTGTCCATGGTAGTTCGTGCTTTTTTAACGTACTACTTCAGAGGGAGGTTTTTATTCACCCAGCTGAGCACTTACAAAGTTTTCTTGTTAAGGAAATGCAATAAACATCAATGAGATTGAAGGCGGGTAAATTCCATTAATGTCTGCTAATTTAGGTACTGTGTAAAATAATAATTGAACAGTATGCACCTGTTTTTATTTTAGAATAGTCAGAATTCCAACAGCACGATTTTTTCCCTCAAGAATCTTCATCTGTGAGGATTTCTTGTTTGTACTGTGAAATCAGATGATATTTTTGCTATGAAATGAAATTTAATTCAGCAGATGAATTTATGCCCCTATCACTATTAGAATTTTCCCTGCTCACGGTACTAGAATTCTTCTAGTTTACTTTGTAACGAAGATATTACTTAAAAGGAATTTGACACATTCTGTAGTTTTCCTTCCTTTCTTTATTTTTTTTATTTAAGTGCAGAACACTTAAAAATCAGTTGATTTCCATAGAAGAAAGCATTCATACAGGAAAAAAGCCATACAAGATTTCATTGAAAAAGTGGACTTAATGTATGGAGAAATATTCTGGGGATTTGGATGTACAAACTTCGTTAAGAGATACTGTTAGAAACTCCTACATTCCTGTTGTGATTGAATAAAAGCTTTTATGTTTGTACTTTCTTAGCTGTTTATCATTCTGTGTGTACACACAAATGCAGGTTTGTCAAACAACAGTTGTTTTCTGTATTTTTTAATTAGATGATGTGAAACTTGACACTTTTTACTGATTCTCTTTTACCTGGAACTCATTTATATATAATTTCTAAAGAACTCTTTGCCTAAGTGAGCAATCAGAAAAAATACTTTCAAAAAAAAAAAAAAAAAAAAAAGAGTAAATAATCTAGCCTATAAATAAAAGATGGCATAGTCTAAATTAGGTTTCATTCTATTTCACATCTCAGAATGTTTTGAGGGTTCTGACTTGGTGGTCAGGGCTGACAGGTGGCAAGTATGGGAGACCAGACATAATTAAAATCATTTCCACTCTGTGTTAATACTTTTTAAAAAAAATCATTCAGAAATATGTTAGTAATGCTGATCTTGATTCTCCACTGTGATGTAGAGTTATATTCTCAAAATACTAATACAGCATATTATTATGCGTAATAAGTGGCCTGATCTCTCAAACTCAGTTGGATCTTGGAAATAATAACAATCTGTTTTTGTGCCTTTTGCTTTGATCTTAAGTCACTTCAAAAGAAAAAGAAACGGGAATAAAAAAAACTTTATTTAATCTTTCCAAGCAGATGTATCCTTAGCTTTGTGAATTAGCTTGAAGGATAAATTACATGTTGTTTTATTTTAAACTGATTTTTCTCCTTCAGAATAGATCCATGCATAATGTTAGTCCCAAGCGGCTCAGATTCTGACAGTGCTATTCCCTGCTGCCTTTGAAATGATTTCCATATGTATCTTGATAGCTTTGGGAAACTTGGACACAAAATCATAGATCTCCATATATTCATACAGGTGTGGTGAAAGAATTGTATCTGACTTCAGATACCTGCAATGTTTATGTCTTAGTCATCTGGATTCTCTTTTCTTAATAAAAGAAATACACAGCTAAATTTGTTTCTTCTTGTAATCATTTATTACAGCATCTATTGTAACATTTACATGACAACTGTTATTCAATGAAAATAATTTGTATTAGAGAGTCAACAGCTGAGTTGTAGACGTAGGATCAGATTTATCTTGCTTAACATTAGTTGTCTGTTTGCTCTATTCCTTCACAGGGACTAGTACTGCTATGCTTTGCACAAAGTATGTGGCGTGGTCACCAAAATATGTTTCCACAATGTGTTCAAATAGATTTAAGTAGCACTTTCTACAGATCTATTTTGGTAAAGTTTGGTGCTAGAGTTCTTAGTTTCTGGCACTGGGTTTCCATGCTGTTATTTCTCTTGGAGTGCACAGAATAATTCATGTTTTTATTGCAGGATAGAGGAAGAAAAGAATATTTTATCAGAATTTCAAGAAGACTTGAACAAGCTGATTTTATGGTTAGAGGAAACAGAAAGCATTGTTGCTATTCCCCTTCAACCAGGGAATGAAGACCAGCTAAGAGACTGCCTTGGCAAAGTGAAGGTATTTTGAGCTTTATTTCTCTTATTTTTTTTTTTTTAATTTATCATTTCTGCTTTGAAGAAAATTAAATGCTATTTTCAGTTTGAAAGTCCAGGTAGAAGTATATACTAAGCATACAAAAATCAGAAGTAATGGAAAATGTAGTGAAAGGGAAATTCCTATCCTGTTGCTAAATAATGAATCACAATCTTTTTCATTCTTATTTCTTAATTCAAGTTTCTGGTATTCGAGCATGACAAGTTCATCTGTTAAAAAAAAATTCTGTAGGTGTCTTGTTAACATGTTACAAATACCCAGTAAGGAAATTATATTCAGTATTTCACAAGAAATGTATCTAGAAATTCATGTGTGATTGTAAGTATCAACTGATTAAACTGCTCAAAACTGCTTCAGCATTTTCTGGAGTAAACTTGACAGTGACTTTTTAAATACATTTTATTTTTTAAAATATATATATTTAATATTCTGATTTTATATTTTAACCTTTAAGAATCTAATGAAGATGTTAGAGGTTTTAGTCTATAATACTAGTCATAAATATATGCAATAGGAATTGCTCTGTTTAGTTGTGAAATGCTTCCAATAGAATGTAAGAACGTACGTAATAGTAAATTAACTGGAAGACACACGATATATATGGGCAACTTATCTAAAAAGTTTCCAGTCCTCTCTTGAAGATAAGGACTACTTATACTTAACATCAATCCAAGTTGAACAAACTCAGCAAGTCATGGAATATAGCATTAAAGGATGTTAAAATAAATGGTTTGACTTTCTATTATACATATTTTAACAAAATTTGAAGAAAAAAACTAGTAAAAATCAAGTTCATTTATAAATGTAGTTTTTGAGGAAGGTAAGGCTTAATCATATGCTATGTTCACGCCTCTGACTCTTAAGTATAAAGTATCTGTGAACTGGTCAGATTTTGTGAGACAAAGAAAATTCTTTATGGGGTGTTAAATACATCTTATTTGCAGACACGATTATGATTTTAAAGTTTGAATTGATATTCTAGATCCATGAATTTTCCACTCTTGATTTATACACAAATATTTCTCAACTGTATCATTCCCACATGACAAATAGTCCAAAATTAAAGGTACTAGCATTTTTGCTTTATAGCTCATTTTTACATTCTTTTTCTTTTGGAGTTATACAAGAAAATATATCCTAATATATCCTAATGCATCAAAAAGTAATGCATGAGCTTGCACTGTGTATCATTTAATACCTGTTACATTGTGTTGTTAATAATAAAAAAATGTTGAATATATATATTTTAGTTATATTATCTTTATATATTAAGTTACTTTGACATATTAACCTTGCAGTAACTGCATACTTGATGGAGAAGTGATGATTACATCATTTTGATAGTGCCTTGCTTCCTTTGGCTGTACTTTGTGTGTCTTTATGAGCATATATGAACTGGTGATTGGACTAGATGACTTTTCACCACATACCATCTGAGTGATTATGTTCACCTGTTCACCACACAGAACAGGGAGAAGCACCTTTACAAAGTGTTGTGGGTTTATTTGTTTTTTGTTTTTAACCATGTTAAAAGATAATTAAAATCTGGATACATAAGCTGTTGAGTGTCAAGGAGTGAGAAATTGTCATGCAAAAGTGGTTAATATCCTAAGAATCCCCTTATTTGGTCTTTTAAGACTCTCCTTAGACCTAATTCACTAATACAGTCTCTTTTGGGGGGAGTTTTAGCCTTCTATATTCAGAAAGCTTTGGCTATTTTGTCTTGAATTGAGTTTATTCCTTCAGCTGATAGGTAAATCGATAAGGTTGAAGATAAGAGAGCTGAAAATTCTACCACAGTTCATCTTAACTGCTGTATTCGTCTCTTCCAGTTAAGAGTTGAAGAGTTGCTGCCACACAAGGGAATACTGAAACGATTAAATGAAACTGGAGGAACAGCACTTGGAAGTGCATCACTGAACCCAGAAAGAAAACATAAGCTTGAGAGCACACTGAAGGAGGCTAGCCGTCGCTTGTTAAAGGTTAGACATATTAGTGATTTAACTGCAGTATAAAATTTGCAACAAATATTTGCATTATATATTTTCTAGTGGGCATTATTTTTCTTCAGATGAACCTGCAGAGACATTTGTACACATAATGAACCTGCTGAAAGAAAATGTATGCAATACACTGCTGTGAGAAACAATAACATGAGACAGTGTGTGCCTGAAAGTGATGTTGCATCCAAATGAACTCCCTAAATTACAGGTCTGCTGCTTAAGAGGAGAGTGCGGAGCACCATTTTTGTAGCTTGGTTGTTTTAAGGGTTCAGCAAATATTCCACTTTTTGTGACTCAGATGCGTGAGAGGCAGTAGTGAATGGCTGATTGCTTTTCTAGAAACACTTCAGTTCTCTCCCAAACCCTGAGGTGGAAGCTGCAACTGCTCATTCATGTTCTATTATGTTTCTAACTGAGCTTTGAGTTCTTGTGTGGCAAAATCCCATTCATTTTGCTTTTTGGGATCTCCATACCCATGCAGAAAAGTAAGGCAGGATTTTGTTGTACACCACTGTTGAAATAGTGTGTAGCAGAGATGGTAGAAAGCAGTATTGGAAGGACCACCATCCAAGGTATTTATCAGTCTCGTGAGAACAGGTAGAATTTAGAAGATGCAACTGAAGGATTTGTGAGACTGATGGCACAATCAGCAGGGTGATAAGGAGGGGGGGATAAAGTTTAAGCTGTGTTCAGTTCTGTGAGGAAAAGGTGAGAGAACAGATCTTTTTCTGAGTGCCTTAATGAAAAGACAAGCTGGAGTTTGTGGTCAAGAACACTACATTCAACTGTATTCACAGAATTGATATTTCAAGTGCAGTCTGGATGAATAAATGGGAATTTATTTGTTGTGGAGCTTTCATTAGTTTATTCTTAAAAGAAAGTCTGGCAAGTTTTAGAATGTTAGCTAATGACTCAAGCAAAAATGAACAATAAATATTGATCGCATTCACAAAATTGGAGCTGGGCACGTAGATCATTATTTAGGTGTTTGGGCAGGAGTATCTCTTTCTCTACAGAATGGCTTTCCGAAATCAATATATATAAAAAGAATTCAGAAAACTTTGAGATCAAATTAATGCTATTTTCTAGCTGATGTAAGGACATTTGTAGCTGAATTTAGGCACCATGATTTGAATATCTCTGCTGTAGTATTGATAAATCATTAACTTTCAGGCAAAAAAATGTTTGTGTTGGCTTTTGTTGTTGTTCAGTAAAATGGCAGAAGCCTAAAATTTTTGTCTCTAAGTGAAAGTTTTTACTGATTAGTCATTTATCTAAAAACTTTGTGTTTTCACTTTCTGCTTGCTAATACAGAAATGTTCCAGGTAACTTATACGCAGAGCAACCCAAGTAACTTAAATACCGTTGAGTTTTGGATGAAATGTAGGAGATAGAGCTACTGTTTAGGGTAGCTTTCTCTTTAACAGTTACAGCAGACCTCAGTAATGCTTCTGGCAAGACTTTAGACTTGGAGTTGACCACCTGAATATTTCCATTTATTGCTAAAAGAGGTTAAACTCAGAAAATTAAGTGTTCCTTTGTGATTGTTACTGAAGTGCACCATTTCAACTTCAGTTATCTACATATGGACATGCATAAAATTGAAAATTTCTCACCCTTCTGAAGTTGCTGAATTTAAATAATGTGGAAAACAAATATCATTTTGTAATGAACAGAAATTGAGTTTGAAAATTACAGAAATCCTTACATGTAAAGTGAGATTTTTCAAATGTTTCTCTGAAGTCATTCCATTTTTCAGACAATCTTGAAAGGTCAAGGTGGAAGAAACTTCTTTCTGGTTTTCTGTCATTAGACTTCTCACAGAATGAATGAAAATACCGAACATTTTCTCCCTTCTTCTCTGTGATCTTTTGGAAACTGAAAGGGAAAAAAAATAGCTCTCACCACTTGTTCAGGAAAACTCAATTTTCTGGATATTGGAGATATAAAAACTAATCTTATTGATTTTACATAGCTGAAGGAATTAATTTTGTTATTTTAAGGTATGAAACCCTGGGGTCTGTAGGAAAATCAGGTATCATGGGAAGTCTGCAGGCCTGACAGAGACATACATTGTCTTCTGAACCACACTTCTATATCAAATGATCTTCAGTAGGTCACTGGAGGATGATTCTGCAGTCAGTTGGTTTAATGAGGGTATATTTTTTTCTGTTCCTCAAAGCACAATGGACAAACCTCATCAGCACAGAGATTTATCTGGGGCTTTTCTGTCCCTCCATCCCCAACTTGGAGTATATCTTTTGATTTAAGCCTTTTGTTTCCAGCTATTTGTTTTGCTTTCTGGCATCTATACTAGAAAGGAATATGTAACAGGGTTCTGATTCTGTTTACCTCATCTTGCAGGATGATACTTTGTTCAAAACATAAAATGTACATGGTAAGGTAGCTCTTTATCTGGTGTATGCTAGAGTAATTCTGTTTACTTCAGTGAAGCTGTGATAATTGAAAATTACCAGTTGAAAATGTAGCCAAATACCTCCTAAGAGTATGACAAATTTTTGTTCTGCCTTGATCTGCTAAACAGTGGAAAGGGTGACAGCGCTGTGAGTCTTAACCTTCAAGGTGGCATATTTGAAATAAATCAAACCTTTTTTACAGTCATGGGAACTGTTGCCCTACAGCAGTGGAAATAAGCTGAGAAAAGAAATTGTGGATGAAGGGAATTGCAGTCACATAGAATAATTTTTCATTTTTTCTTTTGATTTGGTATTGTCTTTGCTTTTAGATGTTTATGCCATGTGCTGATGACCTTGAGAATAGATACATGAAGAATTTTTCTTCTGTTACATAGTAATAAATTTTAAATGACATTTCCTTCAACACTTATTGAATAGTGATTCTAATAAGCTGCTACCTCAAACATAGTTTAAGCAGAGAATGAAGATTAAGTTCACATTTAAAAGTATGACTTTTAAATTCTAGCCTGGTTTTACTTATTATGCCCTCTCCAAAGCCAGTATTTCTTGTAAAAATGAAAATAACACTATATGTGTGAATTCTTCGTATTACGAAAAATGAAGTGTTTTATAACCATTTTTGTCTTTACATCAAGAATTTTCATTTATTTTCAAAGCTCAAAGTATCTCCTGTGATAGCCAAGTAAGCTAAACACCTAGGGCTTCAAAGCATACAAAGAGGTACTAGGCACTGGAGTTTGTGATGAATTCAGTTCTTGTCATATACCACCTGCCAGGGTATATAACAGATCTGTAATGGGTTTCTTACCTTTTAGTGTGCAGTAAATGGATTGATAGATTAGGTCTGAGACCAGTGAACCATGGAATCAGAGGTTTGCTAGAAGGAGTTTATTACTCTTTAATAATATTCTTGGTCTTGTGTCAGCCAAGAGGGATGAGCTAGATTATCTGAAAGTAAGCTGGATGCCAAAATCAGCATCGTCCTCATTTATCCACCTTAGTCTTCACAACATCTACTGTATGTATTATGAAGGTTATTATAAGTGCCTGATGGAGACATTTTGTTTTGCTGCCTTTTAATTTGTCAGCTAGCATTAGAACTAATTACTAGACACCAAAGAGACCAATTCACTGTTTACTGCCACAGCAAATCAATTTGTTGTGCTATATACACAAAAAAAATGGAGTGGAGTGACATGGCTATAATTCGTGAGCATTTTCTGTACCACCAAGAAAAGTATAGGTCTTCTAAGCTTGGTTGATCAAGTGTAGAGAAAAACAGATGGGCTTAGAAACTGCAGAAAGACAAAGTCATAACAAGGTTAGGGTTCGTGTAATGTAGCTTGCCTTGAGTAGTAATTATTCACGGATTACCTGTGGTGACATCAAATTTCAGCATGTTAATGCAAATTAGTTTGAGTTCATGGTTTAAACTATTACAATTGCCATTGTTGTTATTAGTGGGATGGACAGGAAAGCATCTTGGAAAACGAATGCTACAGTTTGATTTGTGTTTTTTATTTGAAATGATAGTGTAGCCAGCAGTTTGGGGATCAAAAAGTTTATCTTTTCCTGAATTTGTTTATTAGTTATAAGTGATCCACTTCTCTTATATTTAACAAGGTATTAAGCAATGCTAAATTACTACAATTTGTCATAGGTTGCTAGTTATTTATAGTCCACATTCTTTATCAGTGATACTGATAAATGAACGTACATGTAAGAAAGTGAAGTTACGCTTCTTTCTGTTTGATGGAATAAATGTGACAGTGTCCCAAACAAATAAGTGTATACAGGTTTCATTCCTTTTTTTGTGTGTGTTTTGCTAGCTGGTACTATTAATTAAGATTCTAGAAAGCAAGTTGACTAGCAGTATGAAGATAAGTTGCTGTTTCCCAGCATGTGCGAAGAACAACACAGAAATAAAACAGTGCTAATGACTGTTAAAAAATTTATTTTGGGCCAAATTATAGTAAAATGTATGTTTTGCATTGCCATTGGGTAACACTTGAAACTGATCATTTGCATGGATATTTTGTTATTCTAAGGCTTAATTTGAACTTTGAAGGTGACTATTGTTTTCTGTCTAGAAAATGAATACATGGAGATTATAAACAAGGGTGTACTGATATGTTCCTACCAGTAATAGGAGAAGATATGATATATGGATAATACATCTATATTCCTATACTTTCTGTTTGGCAGCATTGTTTAACTAAAATTTACTAAAATAGAAAATTATGAAATTATATGCTAGGATATAGTTACATATAGTTATAGGGTATGTAGGGTTATACTCAGTCTTATTTGGTATCAGTGATTCAATTTTGCTCCAACTTACACTCCATATGGTTGTGTTTCCTGGAGGGAGAAAAGATTGCCCCTCATTGCAAAGACAACTAAAGAGTTCTGCTGCCTAGATATGCTTCAAATCACAGAATATCCCAATTTGGAAGAGACCTGCGAGAATCATGGAGTCCAACTCCTGGCTCCACACATTTACTACCCAAAATCCAAACCCTATGTCTGAGAGCGTTGTCCAGATGCTCCTTGAACTCTGGCACTTTAGGCCATGCCCCCTGCCCTGGGCAGCCTGTTCCATGCCCACTGCCCTCAGGTGAAAAACTTTTTCCTAACCCCCATTCTGACGCTCTCCTGATGCAGCTCCATGCCGTTCCCTCAGGTCCTCTCACTGCCACCAGAGAGCAGAGCTCAGTGCTGCCCCTTGTACTTGAGGCTGTTCTTCCTGTTCCAGTTTCCAGGGGAACAGAGGCTTATTCCTGCCAAGTGCCTGTCATAGTAATTTTTCTCTCTGAAAGAACATAAACTTTATTTCCTAGTGAATCTTTGAATTTCTGAGCGGAAGATGAAAAGATCTTTGGGTTCCAAAGTCAATAATGTTCTTAACCTTCTGACAGAAGAACTATCGCTTGTACATCGTGATGTAGGAGCATGCTCCTGCAGGGTGATGTCAGGTTCTAAAGGCCTACCTCTTCTGTGTGTGGGAATCTGTATCATTTTGTGTCCCTTTTTCTGGCTTGTTATTCAAATGGATAAGACACGTAAGTTCTTACACCAGTAAATAAGTTGAATAATCAGAGATAAAATAGAGGAGAGTTAAGGAAGCCATACTGGTGAGAACTAAACATTATTCCTTTTCTTGTAAAACCTTCCTTTTTCTGAGGCTGAAGAGGTAGGAAATATTTGCATATTCAAAAACTCAATTGGTTTTATATGTGGTATGGAAGAATACTAAGAAATCTGATCTGTTATTTACTACTTCTTTCTGGTTTCTCCTATGTTGGAATGAAGTTGTTTCACTATGAAAATAAAGTTCTCTTACAGACTGTGAAAATAAACAAGAAAGTATGCACTAAAGCATTTTTAGCCTAATAAGAATGTCAATGTTATTTCCACCTTTTTCTTTCCAATTCATTTTGGATACATATACTGCAGTTTTCTGTCTGTATTGATTTAAAACTATTGAGATTCTTAGTTATTTTGAATACAATAACTTGCACATGTTAGAAGACAGACCACATTAGGGACTGGGTTCTACAGTCTACTTACAAAAGCAATTTTCAGTTGTTTTATTAGCTTCATACATTAGGTTTTGTTCCACTTTACATGCTATACTGTAATTCATCCTAATGACTGTTCTTAAAAAGAACTGGAGGCTATCATAAGACATAAGGAAACATAACAGATGTCTACTTTTTTCTCCCAATGTTTACTTAGTAGAATTCATTTAAAAGGTATATTATAATAGCTCTGAGAACCTCAGCGATCAATGATAAATTCATTCACTGTAGGTTAGAGAAAATGAAATGGTTTAACATAAACTGAAATATTATTTACTATCTGTAGGATAAGAGATACTAGCAGATCAGAATTAGGCTAACACATCTCTTCTAGTCTGATTTGATTTTATGATTTTGATGCAGTGGTTTTTAAATTTGGAAAATTAGTGCTAAACTTATGCCACATTTGAAAATAACCTGAATATCTCCACAGACTTGTGCTGACTTTGGTTTTGACCCCAAATAAAATAGATTCAAATGAGGTGAATGTTGCTGTAGCATGATACTGGTTTTTAGCAGATGTTGTACAAGAACTTATTTTACAAAGTAAAAAAAAAAAAAAATTAAAAAAAAAAACAGTAATTTGATTTAATTGATGCTTTTTTCAGTTTAAATTCTATGTTGGTTTTTTGGTTTTTTTTAATCTTTCAACATATCTGTTATTTGGAATTTATAAGAGCAAAATTAAAAATAGATGAGTGCAATTCTTGAGAGAAGAAGGAATTGAGAAAACCTCCCCACACACAGTAAAGCGATATGAATAAATAGATCCAGTAGCACAGCATCAGGAAAAGGAAGTTTGTAGTGCAGTAAATCCCTGATTGCTGTTATATTTGGGCATGGTACTTTACAGAGACCATTTTTATCATGCCACTTCCCACAGTTTAGAAATGCCAGGGAAGTTGTTTAATTTTCCAGCTGCTCTATTTTCCTATGTACAACCTGCTATCTCACAGGAATATTGTAAAAATATATTATTTAGTGGTATTGCAATATTCTGAAGGTTTAAAACTTTGTAAAAAGTGGTTAGTAACACTGTCTCATGCTCTTTCTGGAGTTCTGCATCTGCAGAGAAATATACAACTGATCTCTATTAATAATACTGTCAATTTTCTTTCTTTTGTTAGTATTACTAAATATTCTCCTACTACATTATGTTGCTTATTCTCATTTGAAACTTTGTTAATCTGAAGTCTGTTCAGAGAAAAAGTTATGATGCTCCAAATGTTTTTGAAGCCGTTGGGCAATAATTATAAAATATCAAGGGCTTTTGTGACATAGTAATGATAATTTGTTGTTTTCCATTGAGACAAGTTTGAGTCAATTTTGAAGGCATAAGATTTTTTTATATATACTCTAGAATCTAGCTTTGTTTTTTACTTTGCTTTTAATTTTACAGGTGTATTTTAAGCTTAACAATAAATGACAGCGAACATAATGAATATAATAAAAGTCAAATATAGATAAATTGGATATTTATCACGGTATTATTTGTGGATTTGGGGCCATGTTGCTCATAATTTCTCTGTAACATTTTCCGTGTTTAAGGGACCGCTTACAAGAAAACAGTGTACATTTTCTAATGAGTTGCAACATTTGCATTGGTGAGATGAAGCAGAATGAAATTCTCTTATTTTTTGAAATTTCCAAAATGTGTTACTCCGAAGATATTTCTGGATCATCTTCTGTGTGCTACAGCATATTAAATACCAATATTTTTAAGCAGCAGTTGGAGAGGATCCAGAGGAGGGCCACAAAGATGAACAGCTGGAGCACCTCCCCTGGGAAGACAGGCTGAGGGAGTTGGGCTTGTTCAGCCTGGAGAAAAGAAGGCTGTGGGGTGACCTCATTGCAGCTATTCAGTGCCTAAAGGGAGCCTACAAACTGGAGGGGAGTCAACTCTTTGAAATGGTAGATAACAGCAGGACAAGGGGAAATGGATTTAAGTTGATGGAGGGAAGATTTAGGTTGGATGTCAGGGGGAAGTTCTTTACTCTGAGAGTGGTGAGGTGCTGGCACAGGCTGCCCAGAGAGGTTGTGGATGCCCCGTCCCTGGAGGTGTGTTCAAGGCCAGGTTGGATGGGGCCCTGGGCAGCCTGGTCTAGTATTAAATGTGGAGGTTGGTGGCTCTGCCTATGGCAGGGGGGGTTGGAGATTCATGATCCTTGAGGTCCCTTCCAACCCAGGCCATTCTGTGATTGTGTTTCACCTTCTTAAAGCCCACAAAGCATCTAGTAGTATCATTTGTGATGTTTTTGATATGGTGATTCTTCTAATTAGGTGTAATAAAAGCAAACCATCTTTTATGAATCTTGTGCTTCTAGATAAGACAACCTACACCAGTCCTGTTTACCACGCTTTTTTTTCTCAGATATGAACTCTGAGTCAATAATCATTTCTGTTTTCAAAGCAACATTGTGCTAAGAATATATAAATTATTTTGGCTAATTAACATTAAATAGATGTCTACTTTTGGAAAAATCATTTGACTGTTTCATAGAAGACTCTCCTGAATGTTATTACTCTAAATACAAAATTTAAATATCCATTTCTAAATTTGTCTTTAAATTCAGAAATGCCAATACATTTTATACTCGTTTTGTCAAAAGACAAAAGGCTGGCTTAGCTTCTTCAAAAGAAATGATAACTTCTATAATGTTACTAAGTGCTGTAGCGAATAAATATAATTCTTGAGACTTCTTGGTGCATCAGTAGTATTATTTTTAAAATTATTAGAAGTTGGAGGACTTGAGTTCCTACTGAGAAGATATTCGTTATGTAGATGTAGAAAGTGTAAGATAAATGTCTTTTCTCACTTTACAAAGTTGATCATGACGTAGGTTAAATCGATGACTTCAGAGATTGTTTGATAATAATACAGGATAGGATATGTAGGAAGAAAACATTTCTACTTATTTTTATATTCATTGTGTCTTCATAAGGCCACACTGCTGCTCTGTATGCTTCACATTAAACTATAAGACTTTAAAAATATTTGCAAAATACAATCCTGCAAGAGGTAAAATTTTATACTATCGAGACCAAAAATTCATGATTAAATTAATGTATGCATGCATATATACAATACTATCTTACTAACTTATTTTATACCGTCTTTTAGTAACTTCCTATCCTATTTTTGTTAGGAATATGAATCTGCAGTATATTTGTTATGTATTTCAGAAGTTATGCTAAACACTTTGAATATAAAAACATGGATTCTAAAGGCATGTGTGCTCTCAGTTTATACCAAGGTATTAATTATATGATTGAAATGCTTGATTTAAAATAAAGCATTTTAAGCAAATCCTCTCACGTTTTTCTGCACTGCAGCAACTGCATTTGTAAAAGAGTTCACATGCAGTGACCAGTGGCTCGTATAGTATCACATACCACTGAATGACTGACGGGTTTGGGCTTTTTTAAACCTCAGTTCCCACCAGACTGTCCTGTTGTGGCAAGTCTTTCATGCTTTTCTATTGAGGAAGACTGTAGGGACCTAAAATCAATGTTTTACTATTTGCCATTGTAAAATAAAGTTTATACTTAAATAATGTAAGTCTGTCTGTATTACAACATGCTTTTATAATTAAAGATTCACAAATGGTAGTCTGGAATAGCCTTAGAGGTAAGCCTCCCCTTTCCTTTTCCCCCTTTNAAAAAAAAAAGCAGAATTGAAGAATCTGTTTTACACACGATAACATGAAACATTTTACCTGGATCTTACACAGTATTCCCTTGCCAATGTCCAGCCAAAAATTTGCTTTTTACATTCTTATCCATAGCCATGAACTTCTGAATTTGAGGGAAGTTCTGTCTTTATGTATCTACTGTTGCTCTTTTAACTTCTGTGGTAAAAGAAAAAGGCATTAAGTTTCTCTGTAAAATGAACAGATTCATACTGACTTAGATTTTGTTTTTATTTATTTACATGCACTATAATTAATAAAAATAAAGGAAATATAATCATATATTTGTGCTACAGTTTTAGCCCTGGAGCTGATTTGTAAGACTGCATTTACTTATGTTGCCACCTCACTTCAGGTGGAATCTGTTTTGCCTTATTTTTCTGTGTGTGTGTAATTACTTTTGAAAACATGAGGTTGAAGTAATATATGTAAACAAAATCTCATCTTTCCTCTTGTCTGGATTAAACATATAACAGAGTCATAGAATCACAGAATGGTTTGGATGGGAAGGGACCTCAAAGCCCATGCTGCCCCAACCCCTGCCATGGGCAGGGCTGTCCCCCAGCAGCTCAGGCTGCCCAGTGCGCCATCCAACCTGGCTTTGAGCACCTCCAGGGATGGGGCACCACAGCTTCTCTGGGCAGCTGTGCAAGCGCCTCACTGCCCTTTGAGTTAAGAATTTCCACCTAATATCTACCCTAAATCTCCCCTCTATTAATTTTACCTCACCTTTCTCCACATCTGTTGTTGCTGTTTCTCCCTTCTCATTTATCAGAGTTTAATACTACATTTTAGTATATAATCATTTACTTTTTTTTTCCATAACTTACTACAAATTTATTTTTGTCTGTCTTGCAGTTGATCCAATATATTTGATTAACACTGACTAGAGACAGATTAATTTAAATTTCAGATTTTAGACATCACCTTGGATTCTTTTCTGCCAGTGGTTACCTATTTGTTTTTAATAGGTTTTCTGTGGAATTTGTTTACATTAATATTAAAGCTACTAAACATTGGAGATTATCATTCTAAACTTGTAAGGAAGATGAAACTAATCTTCTGTGAAATTAGGCCAAGATCTGCATATATACTGAGTGAACACATAAGGGAAATAAATGCATTTTTAATTGTTTTCTTTCGTATCTTGGGCTATACTGGAAAAGCAGAGTTTTTGTTATATTTAACAAGATTAGGAGGATAGAAAAAGTGATGTGACTCATGGGTCAGTTTTTATTAAAAAGGATGTTATGGGGTGGATATAATGAACAACAGAGACAATTTAACAGACTGCAAATCAAGATAATGAATTAGAATCATCTTGTAAGTGTGGCCTAGTAAACCATATGTGGAATGTATGTATAAGAGTTCTTGTAGTATCCAACTGATCAGTATTTTCAAACTGAATTTGTAAAGAAATATATATGCTATGAGACAGTTGTTTTCTTTCCACTCCTTCTGCTGTTTTTTTTATTATTATTATTTTTTATTTTATTATTTTTTTATTATTTGCTTTAATGTCTCTGGCTTCTGATTAATTATCTACTGTAAAATACCATCAACAGGAATTAGTATACATCAGTGATACTGTTGTAGCTGGGCAACATGATAGCTATGCTTCTGTTAATACTGCTGAGCTTCAGCTTCAGAGGGAATTTTTACTGTGCGCATCAGAAACCTCACGTTCTGCTACTTTTACGAGGTCTGTGTTAGTAAAACAACAACAACAACAACAACAACTATGCTTTGAAATGAACATCAGGAAACTCCGTTTCCTTGACATGAATAACTAACCATACTTCTTGGCTGTTTTTAATAGTTAGTTGCCATATTTTCTTATCCCTTCCCAGGACCTTTGTTTGTGTTTCTAATTATTTTTCAAGTCCAGATGGTTTCTCCTCTAGTATATGTTTGCAATGCTGCCCATATTGTATAGTGACACCTCACCTCTCCTCTCCAGCTATAGAAAACAAGCTGGGAAGGACAGCATGGAGTGTTGGCTCCAACCTGTTTTATTTATTTTCAACCTGTTCCTGTATTTACTCCAAATGCTTCAGTGCTGTTAGATTTGAACTGTGTCATTCACTGATTAATAATTTCTAATTACTGGCAAAGGATGTACTTGGTTAAAATCTGACTACTTTGAATGCAAATCAGAGAATCAAGTTCTGTATTGATGACACGTTTCTTCATTATTTTTCTTCACTATATGCATCTGCTCATGCAAATTTGGACAAAACTGACAACTCTAAACACCTTGTCAGAAAACAGATGCTTATAAATTTCCGGATCAAGGAGGCCAAGGAAGGTTAGATGTCATTCAAATGGTCACTTTTATGTTTTTATATTCACTGTTTCTCTTTCAGATTAAAAATTGAGCATAAAAGCAGTTTCATATGCAGAGAAAACAATCTTTTTATGTACTACAAATGCAACAGTAGAATAACAAAAATGAGAAATCTGATGATTTATTTATTTGTAGGAAAGAGAATGTTGTAACTGACTGGCAAAATACTAACCATAATAATTTGACTACTGTTTATCGTCTTTCCTTCATTTCCTTCTACAGGTGTGTACAATTAACTTATATATGTTATCTGTATAGAGTATGTGCGTATAATTTTAAATTGCTTTAAGTTTTTTTCCTCACTACAAAACCAGCTTCTGATACTTTTTTCAGGTGTCCAGAGATCTACCAGAGAAGCAAAAAGAAATAGAGATTCTGCTAAAGGATTTCCTCGAACTTGATCAGCAAATAAATCAATTGACATTGTGGGTAACACCTGTTAAAAACCAGCTAGAGCTTTATAACCAAGTGGGTCAGCCAGGAGCTTTTGATATTAAGGTAAGTTTTCTGTTTTAAAAAGGAATCTGGATGTTTTATGGTCAAAATGTCAGTTGGAGCATTAGCTGCATGGCTTGTATTAAGAATATAGCCTTGATACGCAAATCCACGACAGTTCCTTAGGATTCTGCTGTATAAAAATTCTTATTTTTTTCCATTAGACAGTTTCTTGTGATAGAGCTGTTTAAGGTGGTAAGGTGAAACACAAAAATAGTAAATAATTTTTGCTAAACCATATCATGAAAGAATAGCCTAAAAAGCTAGTACATCAAATTCAGAATATCAGTGATGGACTGTTTGAGCAGTTTTCATCAAGTCAGTATGACTAGTTGAAAATCAGAATATTACAGCTGTGTAAGGATTCTCATGCTGCAAGAAATACATCTAACTGCTAACCATCTAAGATACCTAGAGATCAATAAAACTGATTGTTCAGTAATTGTGAATAAAATATTTATGATCTAATTCTCAATGTGTATTTGGGCATTAAGAAGTGCATATACATAGGTTGTATAGAGCCAAAGAAACTGAGGATGAAATATACTGATTAGAATAAAGGGCCTTGCTGTGTGTCTGATTTGACCATTTGGTTTTTCATTATTTGTTTATGTGTACATGACCTTATGAAGACTGGGAAAATATTTTAGCATGCAACAACTTACTGAAATCTATGAAGTTTGGTTTGGTTTGCAGTAGCTGAGCATTTTGTTCACCTACATAAAGATTAAAAACCAACACTGTTTTGTGTTGGCTCTCATGTTGCAATTTTCTGTGAAAAGAAAAAAAAAAAATATTTTAAACTCTTCTTACTTTGCATGAAATTGAATAATTGCTTCTAAAGTCATGTTTTTGTTTTTGTTTTTTTTTTTTTGCAGAGAATATTTATTAAATTCACTTTATTCTCATTGCTTTTGTGCAACTGTTTTAATGCTGAAACTTTTCTATGTCATACAATCACATTATGGAAAATAGTGAATCTCAAGTTCTGTTGTAGTCCTATAATTGACAGAATGAGTTCAGTGGTGACATTCATTCCCTTTTAAAAAGATAAATTAGGATTGCTCTGCAAATGTCTTTATATAAATGGAACGAGGGATGGAAATTACTTTAAAGAAAATTATATATGCTCACTTCCTGTATTTTAACAAAAAATTTTAATCAGAATTCTTCCATTTCTTTCTTTCAATCTTTTTCATTCTGTTTCTTTTACTTGTGGACTGATTCCACCATAAATTTTCTGGAAATTGTAAGAATATTGTTTTTTCTATTGCTTGTGAAAGAGATGTTTTGCTTGTCTCTTTCAGTCCTTTTATGGTGATGGTACAGGAATAATTTTGAAAAACTTTTAACAGAATAGGAAAAAAGAAAGTCTATAGTCCTAATGTGGTGGGATGAAATCTTGTATGATCAAAGAGGAAGGGGAGTATTGAAGATCATCAAAGGAAGGCAAGTAAGACATGAGCCAGCAGAGAGGTTTAACCCATCTTTCTCATGTCATCACCGCACTTGGAACTTAATAGACAGAGTATGTGGGAGAAACTTTCTTCAGAATGTTTCTGGATGCATAATACCTATTGTTTCCTAGAATTGTACCCAGAATCTAGATGGAGTAGATAGTGGAACAGGCTCTTTTCTTCTTCACTGTGATACTTAGGAAGCAGGAGATGAGATACGTCCCATCTTTCTATGCTTGAAGTGTCCAGCAGCTGTGCCAGGGCCTCACCACTCTCTGAGTAAAGAATTTCTTCCTAGAGTCTAACCTAAACTCCTCCTCTTCCAGCTTAAAGCTATTCCCCCTTGTCCTATTACTATTACACTATGTAAAAAGTCAGTCTTCCTCCTGCTTGCGAGCTCACTTCAAGTACTGGAAGGCCACAGTGAGGTATCCCTGAAGCCTTCTCTTCTCCAGGCTAAACAAACCTAACTCCCTCAATCTGTCTTCATAGGAGAGATGCTGGAGCCCTCTAGTCATCCCTGTGGCTCTCTTCTTGACCTGCTCCAACAGCTACACATCTATCCTGTGCTGGTGCCCTCAGACATGAACACAGTACTCAGCTTGCGGCCTCACTCTGCTGGCCACCCCTCTTTTACTGCAGCACAGGACAGAGTTGGCCTTCCATGAGGGCATTGAGTGCACCCTCAGTAAATTTGCAGATGACACCAAGTTGGCTGGAAGTGTCGATCTGCCTGGGGGTAGCGAGGCCCTACAGAGGGATCTGGACAGGCTGGATAGCTGGGCTGAAGCCAATGGGATGAGGTTTAATAAGACCAAATGCCGGGTCCTACACTTTGGCCACAGCAACCCCAAGCAA
>JACDJE010000033.1:2281922-2297586 GCA_016647715.1 Pavo muticus | reverse complement strand
TTTTTTTTTTTTTTTTTTTTGGCCACTTGTTTGAGAGTTCAAAAAAATACTTTTTAAAAAACTGAGCATGAGCATTACCCAGAGAATTGCCTGTTATGATACAGAGCTCTACACTGAGCACTGTTATCTAAGGTAAATACCACACTCTCAACTTTTCTGTTAACTGCATGTTTCTCACAAATGAAAAGTTGTCACCTTCCTCAGAGTGCTAGAGGAGGTATTTCTCAAAGAACAACCAACAGTGAAACTAAATTCATTGTTACCTGTATTTTATCAGTCATGTCAGCACATTGGTAGGCAGCATCACTCACTAGAACTGGAATACCAGCGTATTTTTCTTTTTCTACAATTTTTAGTAGAATACATTATTTGTTTCTAAAAAATGCTGTAAATAAACACCAGTATACAAATTTCAATCCTGTTGAAATTTATCTATGCTGTCCACAGATAAAGCAAAATATCCTTGTTTAATTTTTGTGGTAATAACATAGTTTATCTGGGCATTAATTATCTAACATACTTCCCTTATACAAGAAATTGCTGTTTTGTAATGATTTTATTGCAGCATGGCAAACCTTAAATCCAGTTATATCAATTTCCTCTACCGAGCAAAATGCGTTTCTTTTGTTTGGTTTTGTTTCTGTTGACATTTGTTTCATTGCAATATTTTTTGGCTTTGTTTTGCTTATCAGGCATTATGGCAGATGATGATTTTTAGGAAGTCCATGGCAGTTTTGTGCTTCTGGGAAGCTTTTCACAGATGTAGGCAATAGCACTGAAGAACATATCCTATGTTTAATTAGCTATTGACTGATTACCACTGTGAGCTGATTACACATGGAAGTCAAGCTTTCAGTATTGGGCATGGTCTTGAAAGTAAAGTAATCAGATAATATAAATTCATATAAGAAAAAGGAAAAGAAGGGCTGATGAGGCACAGCAGCAGGCAGGATGTACTCTGCTGCCTGGAATTACAAAAGTAGTGACAGGACTGCTGTGTTCAGTCTGCCAAGTCGCAAGAAGAGATTGAGCTTTACGTGGTGTGAAGGCCAATGGTATCCTGGCTTGTATCAGGAATGATGCGGTGACCAGGACTAGGGAAGTAATCCTGCCCCTGTACTCGGCACTGGTGAGGCCTCACCTCGAGTACTGTGTTCAGTTTTGGGTACCTTAGTACAGAAGGGATATTGAGGTGCTGGAGCAGTTCCAAAGAAGGGCAACGATGCTTGTGAAGGACTTGGAGAATATGCCCTATGAGGAGAGACTGAAGGAACTGGGGCTGTTCAGTCTGGGGAAAAGGAGGCTGAGGGGGAGACACTATTGCTCTCTTCAAATACCTGAAAGATGATTGCAGTGAGAGCAGGGTTGGTCTCTTCTCACTGGTGACAAGAGGGGAAATGGCCTTAAGTTGCACCAGGGGAGGTTTAGGTTGGATATCGGGAAAAACTTTACAGAAAGAGTTGTTAAGCACTGGAATAGGCTCCCCAGGGAGGTGATTGAGTCACCATCCTTGGATGTGTTTAAAAACCATTTGGATGTGGTGCTCAGGGACATGATTTAGTGGAGGGTTGTTAGAGTTAGGGTAGTATGGTTAGGTTCTGGTTGGACTTGATGATCTTGAAGGTCTTTTCCAACCTGAGCAATTCTGTGATTCAAAGTAATTCAAAGAACAGGTTGCCCACAGTTGTGGTGGATGAAACATTCGAGGTCAGGCTGGACAAGGCTCTGAGCACCATGATGTGGCTGTAGGTGTCCCTCCCTGTTCATTGCAAGGGATTTGGACTAGATGACCTTTAAGGGTCCCTTCCAGCTCAAGTGATTCAATCAATATGTTTCTCTGGGACACCACAGTAGCACATCCAGCTCTGTGCTGTGTGTAGCACTGTGGCCTGCCATTTTCTCTTCTTCCTCTTCACTTCCCAGCAGACTCTGGTTTCTTCTCTGGGAAGAAAGCCATGACTAACAGGTTCAAGGTGACTGTTCAGGAAGTGTACAAGTACTGTGGGGTACATGCAGGAGTTTTCTTGTTTCTGGGCTAAGAATAACTTGAGGGATAGATATGGTATCTTCTGCTGTAAACCAGGGAAAGAACAATCAGCAATTTTACTTTGGATTAATTTTCTTGTCCTGTGTCAGAGGATCCTTCATTAAGAGTCAATGCAGGAATCAGATTCTAAACCTTTTACAGTTGCCTTTGGATTTCTGGAATTGAGTGAGGGACAAAGATAGAGAAAGTATTGGACTAGGTATTCAATAGAGGTTTAAGGTGGAGGGTCTTGTGCTCAGAAAATGCCCTTGTCAAAAGAAGTTCACTGAGATAGTACCACTGAATGAATGTCAATTAGTTATAAATATTAAATATAAAAAGAGTGTTGTTATTCAGATGATTGTGATATATATCATCATATTACCATGTAAGAAAAACAAAATGAATCATTGGGTTGAGGGATACATTTGTCTGCTTTTTAAAAAGTTAGACAGCCAAATGAAGCAGAAAATCATTCTTGTCTTGCATTTGTGAATTGCTTTACTCTTCTCCATGATGGGGGAAAAAATGATCTTTTAAATAAAAATTAATCTTGCAAATATTACAAATACATACCTAAGAATTTAAAAATAAAAAACAAAAGTAAGAAGAAAGCCTCCAAAACACATAGAGAGGTCAGGTCCTGGGAATCTTGTAGGGAAACATGAAACATTGGCTACAATGAAAATAATAATCTTATAAATATATTTTAGTAGCTTATTTTGTCTTCCTCCAGTAAAATAGCCTTTATTCCAACTTTGTCAGAGACACTATGGTTCATAAATATTCATCACTTAGAATAAATTACATAGATTTTGTTTTAAAGTCAATATTGAGTTTGCCAATGAAAATGGCTCAGTTAATTAACTAAGTGGTGTCCTAAACCGAACTTACATGAAACTCTTTCTTACACTGATTGTTTTTCATGAAGAAATGATGCATAAAAATTAAGTTCTCCCCTTCCATTTTAAATCATTCCTTGATACACTGTCTAGGGAAGGTGATTTTAGGCAGATAAAACTTTCTGAACAGTGACTGTAAGAGTTGCTGGTTTATGTAATCATCTTAATAATGTTTTGGAAGTGTCATTTGTAATATATCTATAAGTCAGTATTAAAGCTTGTATTTAATGCTTTTTATGACTTTACTAATTTCTTTCATATCCAAGTCTTGGTGTGGACAGCAGCTTAACTTGCTTTTCGTCCAGTTATGCTGTGGGCTGAATGTCCTGGAGTCACCTATCTTTTTTTCCTCTTATTTTAGTAAAAAATTGAATCGTAAAGCAGAAACTGCAGCTTGTCTTACATAAGAAAGTGTGCTTTAGCAGGAAATTGGGCTACACATTCTAAATTTTTCTGCATACAACCAATGGTGTATTTTTTAAAACCTGATACTGCCAGTTATCCTACAATAGAAACCCACTTCAAGAAAATGCTTTGTATATCAGAAGGACCTTTCCAAGTCAGTAGTACAAGAAAAACATTGTTAGCAGTCTGTATAATCTTCTGTTTGGTCCTTTCGGGTAAATGAGAAATGACCTTGACATTGACTGGTGAGCAAGAAGGGAAATATTCAAAATGAGGCATTCATCACTTGAATGAGTTATTTCAGTGGCTTATTTTATCATGTGGTAGTTGCTGATAATAAGTGATGCTTTAATAACTACATTGTTTATCAAGTTCATTCACTTGTGATAACATTTCTGATCTCCTATATAAGAACAATTCCTAATTGTTCTTTCTTTCTTACTATCTCCATCTAATTAGTTTCATTTTTTTCATTTTGAATATTTTTTTTCTGTTGCAGGATTGAACTACACAGCTTTGATATTAATATTGTTTTCTGGATACTCATAAGGAGTTAGAACAGGGACCACTGAATATGATTTTACATCAGAAGACATACTTTATACGACTTCTTTCTTTTACATTTACGATATTAATCAGTATTCCTTTCCATCTGCTTCACTCTAGGTCATCACATAGTGCATGCACTCAACTATATCTATCTAGCTTCAGACAGATAACTGTTTTTCAGATAAAGTAGGAAGTAGCGGTGGAAAACTGGTGCATGTGAAATGTTTGAGGTCCATACAGCTATGTTGAGCAACTGTATGGTTTTGCATCAAAGTTGTCACGTTGGGGTAGGAATGGAAAGAACCTGGAAGCCTAAATAATCCACTTTCAGTGAAGGAAGATATCCAAGATGTGACATTCAGATGGAACGGAAATAAGCTATATTAGATAAAGATCTAGACTTTGAAGTCATGCAGCTATTTAAATTTGACAGTATTATGTTTCCACAGATATAGTCATTTTTATGCTGGTGATTTATTTGTATTCTTTTAATATTCTAAAGAAAAGATTAAAAAATGAAGTACATAAAACTAATTAAGTGAAAAATGGCCAGATATTTTAAGATAAGAATAATGCTATGTATTTTGAAGACCAATGTCAGTTTGTAAAATTAGGATCTTCTACTGTTTTCCAATTCGGGACATAAATCTTTTCTATTATTCTGTTACTAAGCTGCCAATTAATCTAACTTAATTAACATTTGAACTGAAGTACAAAATTTTAGATGCTTCATATGCATTGAGATTAATGTTTTGGCACATCGTAGAAATTATATAGTCCTTTGATGTTGAAATTAGAATTTTGTGTTTTGAAGGAATAATCCATGCTTTTTTTTCATTTGCACTTTCAAATCTATTTTTTCCTTTGGTTGCAAACCAAGGTATGTTTTCATTGTTGATCTGCTGCCAAATAAGGTAAAGTTGAAGATATTAATTTTTAAGCAGAAAGTGAAGTCAGAATTTTAGAAAGCTGTCCCAGTTAAAGTTGTTCTTTCTTCAATTCTTCGTCCTTTGCACACTTTATTCCTTGCCACCTTACAATACTCTTTGCTTTCTGCAGGCTTGTGTTCAGATTAGGCAGATTTTGGAGAAAATGTCTCTTGTGCTCACCCTGTTTTTCCTCTTGTATAGATGGTACAACTGCTTTTGGTCTTGTAGCTTATGAAAGGATGTCAGTTCTTCTCTAGTAAAACTAAACAGTTTTTTCTTAAACAGAAGGGAAAGAAATAAGATATTATAGAGGATGAAACTAGGTAGACACCAGATGGATAATCCTGGGCAAAAAAAAAAAGGAATAAAAGAGGGAGAAGAAAGAGGCCAAAAAGTGAAAACTGTAGAAAAGAGTTTTGGAGTGGGACACATTGTTTACTCCTCCCTGGAAGCATCCTGGAGCTAAGAACTAGTTGGAGGACAGAGTCGAGCAGCTGTATGTCCCGATGGCATCAGAATCCCATCTCAGGGATAGGACTTCTGGAGCCATGTCATGTTGGCCAGGACTTGAAGAAGCCCATCAAGGAAGTTCCATAATAGATTGGAATCTCCTCTTCAGTTAAAGATGGCAAGGTAGACAGAAAGATTGTAACTGAAGAAGCAGGGAAGATTCTGGAGATCCTCTGCATGTCCAGCTGTGACACAAAAGGGGCATGAATCAGGAGACCCAATCAACATACCCTTCTCTGTTACTCTGTGGAGTGTTTCCCAAATTATGCTTCAGGACATAAACTGTCTCCCCAGAAACAGCATGCAGCAATACCTTGGCTCGGTGGGAGGATTTGTAATTCCCTTAAGCTCATGAGGTTCTAATTTGATTAGCCAGCTTGACTGCTTGATGCCAGAATTTAAANGTTTAGCGAGAACCATTGGTGATAGGTGGATGGTTGGACTAGATGATCTTATAGGTCCTTTCCAACCTTAGTGATTCTGTGATTCTGTGATTCCAAGCTACAAGTACACTCTTCTGGCTCATGCTCAGCTTCTCATCTATCAGATCCCCCAAGTTCTTCTCCACAGGACTGCTCATCTATCAGACGAGATCAAAATTAGTGTAGCTGGTTCAATATAAGGTTGGAAGATACTGCCATTATCATCCTATCTGACCTGCTACATAAAATGATCAGTTTGGTTTTCTGAATTATTTTCTGCCTGAACTGTTGCATGCCTTTATCAAAAATGACCAAACTGAAACAAGACTGCTTTTTTACTTTCAGGTATGGACAGTCATCCACATTTTGTGGTGAATTACTTCAATAGTTGAATTTAAAAACCTGCATGTTTAACATAGGCTGAGTTTGTTTAGATTCATCTTTCTAGCAAACTAAAGAGAGCTTCAATACTGCATTCACAGTACTCAAGTTTTATCTTAAACTCTGCTAACCATCAGTACTATTGTCCTAATTCAGAGAAGGCTGCAAATATTAAGTGTATAATGAATCTTATTTTAAAAAGTAATTATTTTTTGTTCAAAGCAATTATTTTGTGGTCCTGATAATAACGTGATTATCTATAATCACAATGTTATTTTAGCTAAGTCTAATCAGTCTAAGTAGGTGGCAAATGTTGCTATAATGGAAGATGTAGGCACTTCAGCATTGTCTCATGAGTAGAATATATAAAGCTTTGCACTAACACTTTGAAACTTATTCTGATCCAGTCATCCAGATTTGGGATATATATGGACTTTTTAGGGATATATTATTCTGAACATAGGATCTAGACCTGTACACTACACTTAGAAACAGCTTTCCTAGAGCATCAATACCCTGTGCAGCTCCAGAACTGTGGCTAATGGAATTTGTGCAAATTCTGGTCTTAGTTTCTTCCAACTGAGTACTCTGCTGTTTGTTTGTTTGTTTTTACTTTACCTGAAAGATAAGTAGTAAGGGAGTCCTCAAAAGGCGAGTGTAACTGGAGGTTATGCTAGTGGTTTGGCTCCTATACCTTCAGAAAGTCTAAGGAACTTTTTTTCTTGGTTGCTGCATTTTTTTTCTCTAAATATTTACTTCCTCATAGTCGATTTTAATCACAACCCTAAGTACATATTTGTTGTTTTTTTCTTGTGATTTTTTCCTTACAAAGACCTGTTAGATGTTAGAACTATAATTATATGGCTGTAGAAATATCCTTTCATTTTTCTTTTTTTATAAGAACTGTGAATTTGTGTAGAACTTACATACAACAATTTGTTAGATTGCACTTCTTAAGTGTAGTGTGTATAGTATTTGCGGATTGCTAAGTTTTTAGAAAATTACTCTAGGCAGAAGCTGAAGGGATTTTTAAAGACAAAAGGAAAATATGAACACTTATCCTATGAGTCCATACACATATTTTAATAAGCTTTTACTATGTTATGACTTGAGTCCATGAGAAATCTTTAACCAAAATACTTTTAAAAAATACAAATATGTAAAGAACAGAAAGATATTGTTTAGTAAGGTAAATACAATAAAAGCTTAGAAATAGGCTAATAATACTTTAGATACTTTTTTAGTGCTACTTTCTGTTCCTTATGCATATATTCCTCGTAAACTGCTTTCTGAGTATTCTCTTGCTGGCAGTCCTAGAAATTGAAAAATTGTGTTGAGTAACAATCTAGCCATTATTGGCAGGAACACTTTGCATCTATTGTCAAGAGCAATGGATTGTTATGTTGTGACTGCTGTGCTCTGCTTGTTCAGCTACTGCTAGAATATCTGTTAGTTATGGAACTGGAGAGTGGCATTCCAGTATGAGACTAAGGAGTGAAAACACTAGCTGTGGTGTGACAAATTATTGCCACCAGGAATTTGGGCGATAGGTCAGAAACTCATATGGATGAACAAGCAAATTGCATGAGGGAAAAAATGATTAGAAGGGTTGCTTGTGAATGGAGACTAAAAATGAAAACTGAGTTCAATTTTTAAATGTGTGCTAAAATACATAATGTGCTCTGTTTTGGAAGAACTAAACTATCCCTCTCCAAAATATTAACACTTTATTTAAATATATTTCTCTAAAGAGCAAGAATAGATTCTTTCAGAATAGTTATATCTTTATTTAAGGTATTAATGTAGACTTACAGCCAGCATTTACATAACAAGTTCTGAATGCTGTGCCATTTCATTTTCAGTTGTTGCCTTTTAGAATTTGCCTGATTTTTCCATTCAGTGCATATAGATATTATTCTGAGACTTACTATCTTTTCTCCATAAGCCAAGAAGGCAAAAAGCCTCCTTACCAGAGATGAAGGCATAAAGGTAGCATAGTGCTTCTGAAGAAATGCCTTTGGGTTGCACAGTATCTCTGGGAACTCACAGATTCACTGGAGCTCTCTGGATATATGATCAAGACATTGCTAGCAATGTGCTGGTCTGAGAATGAGCGTCTAAAATAAATTTTCTTCAATGAAGTTTCTTTGTCTTCAATTTTTTTACCTCGAATTTTTCTACTGGTAGCTGTCTTCTAGTCTGTGAATAATGCTGTTTGCTATGCATGCAGTTCTTGTGGTAGTAATTCCATGGCTAAGGTTTGATCATAATTTTTATGTTTTAAATGTAGAGTGATATACTAGTTCCTCAAATTTTGCACAGTTGTATGTCAAACAGCGTCTTCCTCTATTGCTTTTTTCTTCTTTTCCACTTAATATTTTCCTTACACAAATTCTTAGCCTCTGTAATAATTTACTCTCTGGAATTAAATGACCTGGGGTGCTGAGTTTGATCCTAATTCCATTCCTGTTAGAGAAACTGCAAATGTTCCAACCCAGGTAGACAACCCTAGCCTACGTGTTGCACAAATGTCTGCTGATGGTGCTACTTAACCTTTTCTGGCAAGCTCAGAATGTGCACGGGGAAGGGAGGTAGCTGTGCTTGTTCTTCTGCCAGTCGTCTGAAAACCTTTAGTCAGCATATGTCCACCAGCCATAGGAGGAGGATAAAAACCTGGGTTCTTCAAGGTCTTTGCCTCAGAACTTCCACTTTCCCTACTACATTTGGGATAAAGATGGTTTGTTAGGGAATTATCATAGATGAGAGTGATTACGTATGTGGAGGAAGTGCAAGAGAAATATGAGTCCCTGCATTTTAAAGAGCGGACAGAGGAGGCAGTCAGGATAGGAAGTAGAGCAAGTGCAGAAAATCCTGTTCCCAGTTTTAGCTCACTGAAACTCTGCTGACTCCTCCAAACCTTTCCACCAGACAACATTAAAAACCACTTGATACTTTCCAGCCACCTTGCATCCAAATTGTCTTTCAACTTCACTGGTCCTTCCTACTGGCCCACTCAGTTCCCCTGTCACTTCCCTCTACTCCCTCTTTAATTTCTGGTTGTCACTCTTGCCTCCCTTTACTACTCTGTACTTGAGCCCTCTTTTCCAAGGTTTTCACAACTTTGATTGTTATCCTGTACTTCTAAAGAAGCTTTGTTACCCTCTCTGAGTATAGCATTTATACTTTTTTTATTGACTGTGGTGGTCACTTGCCATGTATGTAAATAGCATATGTTGTTCAATTTTGGCAGATAAAGCTGGCCATATTAAAAAATAATAATAATAAAAAAATGAGTAACTATTCTTAAAAGTAACTTGTATTTGGGTTTTGTCCTAGATAAGTTTTGAATGACAATAGGAGAACTGTCAACTCTTGTCAGTCACTTTATGATATACTTGACAGTCTGCAGTTAGGAAAGAATGTGACTGTGGAGTAGGAAACCTAATTGCAGACAAATAGAAGAATGAATGTTCATCCACATGAGAAAAAGAAGGTGTTGACAGGACATTCTTGGTTTTTTTTTTTTTTTTTTCCATTAGCCTTAATTTGTCAGTGCCTGCTTGACAAGCTAGGCTAGAGAAGTTGTATTTCAAGTCATTATTGATTCTTTTTCATTTTCCTAACATTCTCTTAAATGAGCAATGTTTATATTCTGGATGGGGCAAGTAGTTTATATCATTCGCATGAGCATGTAAGGAATACGTGCCCTAGAAATTTATCTCACTGTCTTCTGACATCTGTGTCTCATTTGGCAAAAGGTTGAAACATGAAAACTTCTGATGATGAAATATTGTTTGATTACATAAAGTACTCCTTTTTTCAATGCATTATTTAGATCTGCAGTAAATGTCAATTTAATCAATTCATAGAACCAGAGCATGATATTCTGTATGTGTATCAATTATCACTCTTTCCAGAAGTCTTTTTATGGGACTTCGAAGAGCAACCTGCTCATTGTTTTCTTTGTGAGCTTTCATTCTTTAGAAGTTTTCAACAGTCTGTGAAAATCTATTCCTAATGGAATATTAACTGATATTAACTGCAACTGGATTGTGAAAAGGTAGCAAAACATTCCCATTGAGTAATCATTGTGTATTTTTTAATCTGCAACAGAATTTTTAGCCTTCAGAATGGACTGTATAACCTGTATCCCAGCATCTTGGGAAAGGAAAGATTTGTTTTTATTTTTATCTTTTTTTGAGAGGTGATAAATATTACCTTCCACACAAAGTATCTTTTCGAGGAAATAATCAATAACTAGTTCATTATCTTCGGAAGCTTTTTAGAAGTTTGTGTGAGTTACTTGGAAGTCGCTGAGATTCACCAGGGGAAGGTCATGCCTAACTGATCTGGTGGCCTTCTGTGATGGGGTGATGGCATTGGTGGACGAAGGGAAAGCAACTGATGTCATTTACCTGGACTTGTGCAAGGCCTTTGACATGGTTCCCCACCACATCCTTATCTCCAAATTGGAGAGATGTGGATTTGATGAGTGGACCACCTGGTGGATAAGGAATTGGTTGACAGGTCGCAGACAAAGGGTGGTGATTAACGGTTCTATGTCCAGGTGGAGGCTGGTAACGAGTGGTGTCCCCCAGGGGACTGTCTTGGGACCGGTGCTCTTTAACATCTTTATCAATTACATCGATGATGGAATTGAGTGCACCTTCAGTAAGTTTGCTGATGACAGCAAGCTGAGTGGTGCGGTTGACACAGTGGAAGGAAGGGATGCCATTCAGAGGGACCTCAACATATTTAAAAGGTGGGCCCGGGTGAATCTAATGAGGTTCAACACAGCGAGGTGCAAGGTCATGCACTTGTGCCAGAGGAGTCCCAGGCATATATACAGACCAGTAGGAGCAGTCCTTGAGAGTAGCCCTGCAGAGAAGGACCTGGGGGTCCTGGTGGATGAAAAACTGAGCCACCAGTGTGCTCTTGCAGCTCAGAAGGCAAATGGTATCCTAGGTTCTATCAGAAGAGGAGGGGCCAACAGGGGCAGGGGAGGTGATTGTCCCTCTCTACTCTGCCCTTGTGAGGCTCCATCTGGAGTCTGTGTCTGTGTCCAGGTCTAGGGGCCCTAATACAAGAAAGACAGGGAGCTGTTGGAGAGGGTCCAGAGGAGGGCCACAAAGATGATCAAGGGGGCTGGAGCACTTCCCCTACGAAGACAGGCTGAGGGAGCTGGGCTTGTTCAGCCTGGAGAAAAGAAGGCTGCGGGGTGACCTCATTGCAGCCTTTCAGTACCTAAAGGGAGCCTACAAACAGGAGGGGAATCAACTCTTTACAAGGATAGATAATGGCAGGATAAGGGGAAATGGTTTTAAGTTGAAGGGGAGAAGATTTAGGTTGGATATCAGAGGAAGTTCTTTACTATGAGAGTGGTAAGGTGGAACAGGCTGCCCAGAGAGGCTGTGGATGCCCCGTCCCTGGAGGCGTTCAAGGTCAGGTTGGAAGTCACACAATAATTGGTCTCCCTTCTTTCATACTTTTTATTTTTATACAACTTAGTATACTTTTTTTAATCAAATACTTACTATACGAGTATTTTGAAGGTAGAGAAAGCTTCTGGGACTGTGACTTCTGTAAGGGTTTCCAGATTCTGTGTATGTATATTTGCTACTTTGTTTTATTTATTCTTCAGTGTGGAAACATCAATGCTTAAAAATTATTCCAGATCAGTAAAAGCTGAAGGATTTCAGGGACAGTTAATGTTATTCTATTGCATTTTATTGTAATTTCCAGCAATCTTTGCTATTTCTTCCAGTAATACGTGCCATTTTTGGAACATCGTAACGGTTGGAAGACAAACTGCAGAAATGTACGCTCATGAATATCCCTTTCAAATGATGTATTACAGACTAATTCCATAAGAGGCCTATTGGAAGACATGTTATAATCAACAAAGCCTTCTTAGTACAGTAACCTATTCTGATTTTTTTCTAATTATCTTCTGTAGCCAGAAACTCATTTGAAAATCAATCTTTATTTACCAAACTTGAAAGTAGGAGGAAAATAGTGTCTGAGTATTTTACAAATTGCCCATGGCTGCAACTCATAGGTTCAGAAAGTAGTTACAAACTCTGAATTTAAAGCATTTCAGTTTTAGAAGGGAGATGTTTTTTCTGTAGTGCTCTTTCCTATGAAATGATTGTTTCTCCTCCAAAGGATCTTCATAATTGTTCTGTTAGGTCAAGAGTTATAGTTAGATCAGCATTCTAGTCTCGCTAAAACAGGCGACTGTCTTTTACATGCTACTTAAAAATAAACTAGAGGAATCCCAGAACATTCTTCCCCTTATTAAGGTAGAATCTAACAGTGTATTGAGACCTTAGTTGGGTCTTACATCTTTAAAATAGCAGTGATTTAAAGTAATAGGAGAAAGGTCAGTTACTTAATTTACTCATTAAAATGGCATTTTTAAGGCTGATGTTTGAAATTGCTTGTCCAACACTTACAAATCTTTTGTAGCAGTAAAACATTTGTTCACTAAACTTTAACCAAGACTGCTGAAGGAGTGTTTTTAAATTGAATTACCTCTGTTTTTTCTTTCATCAAACCCTAAGTCAGGAGGATGAAGTTAAATTCTGTAACTTTGATGTTCCCTGAGCATTTGCTTTCTGAGTAGAGATAAGTGAAATATTCAGGAAGTTATCAAACCTTTTCATCTGTTACACAGAAAAGAACAGAGGAACAAACTAATATCTCCTTGAATTTTATGAGAATTCATTATATCTGGTCTTTATTTTTGAGCTTTAAGTACTGGCATCAGTGTTTTAGGTCCTACTTCATTATGGCCACAGAACTGTTAACAGCATGTCCTAAATGTATTCTAATAATATTGTGAGAATATCTATATTGAAAACCAAGAATGCTATTGGCTACTATTGAGCCTACTATAGAGATTCAGTGCTCACCGTGGTGTAGCTGAACTTTGATGTATTTTAATTGTCTCATCTGACCATGCTTCTTTGTGGTGGTTTAGTTTGTTAGTCTGTTCCATGTATGGAATGTGCAGAGCTGAGTCAAAAGAAAAATGAGGCCTCTTTTTAAGACCCAGAATTCTTGAAGATGGGAACATATTCACATTTTCCATCCACTGTCCTTTCTTTGTCAGGACATCAGCTCTCCACTGAATCTACACACTTGTGGGAGAAAAGCTTGGAGCCTCATTTTTTTTTTTTAATTGCATTTTCCACCAGAATACCTGGGAATTGTAACCTGAAAGATAAGTGTGAATCTTTCAGTGAACCTTCTTACACATATGAAAAAGAGAGTCTACCTCAAAGAATTCTTATTACATCTCTCTCTCATCTGAGAGACAAGGAGAAAAAAAAAAGTGATAACAGAAAATTACATTTAATTATACATCAAAAATGAGGATTCATATCTGATTATTCAAGAGAGTCACTTTGAAGTTTGTAGCCTCCAAATTATTTTAGATTTCAGATTTAGTATATTTGCTTGTTCAACGTCACCGCTTTGTCTGACTTAATAAAATGAAGGGAAAATGCTTACTGTTTCTGTTTTTCCTGGAAAAAAAAATCTGTTTAATCTTTATTTAATGCAATCTTGATGAAAAAAATTGAAATTAATATATTATTTTAGAAGGTACAAAGTAACATTTTTTTTTGAAGGATGTAACTAATTTCCATTTTTTGCATTGCACGTCAGCAGGAAGATGTAGGTTTAATTACTCTGAGCTGTCCCTTTCAGAAAATGTCCTGTAGATGTTATGTCACTGGGAAACCTGAACCTGATCCTTGTATGTCAACCAGTGTTACCAGAGATAATGAGTCATATTCTTGAGTCACACTCATACACATCCTGAAATGCTGCAGATACTTCATAGACAGTAGTCTGGACCTCCTAGTATATGTGCAGCATATGTCAAACAGCCTGTGTCTGCTAGATTAGCTACCATTTCTTGAAATAACATGTCGAGCCAACAGACTTCCTTTGGTATACACACCAGAGGTTTAGCCAATATATTGATTTCAGCTAAGGAATATGAATTTCTGAGTTCTGAAATGTATCAACAGATTTTCATAGTCCAGATGGGACTATAGGCAAGTCCTTGCAACTTTTTCAGCCTGTGAATTTATCTAGTAGGCTGAGCTGATATATTCAGTACAGAAACCAACATGTCTTGCTCTGCACAAAATTTTCGTTTGTTTAGATACACTATTTTAACACCAATGAAAATTCTTAAATGGCATCTTGTGAAGTAAAGATGGCCTCTATTTGATTATTGTTGTTTATACATGTTTTGAGGAACAGCAGTTTCCAGTGATAATGTATTTTAATTCACCATATGTGTGAAAAGTGCCATTAGCATATTCATCGCCCAGCCCAGAAGTAGTTTTACAATCCCTTTCACAGGCTGTTCATAAATTGTGAAATTCCTATAGAATCAGCTCTGTCTCACAGAGAGAGTACTGCATCTGTCCTACAGGCATTCTCATGCAGAAAACAGTCAATGTGGTAGCAGAGTGAACAAACTGGAGTCAAGACATTTAAAAAGTAATGTCTTTGGTTTTCCTGAAAAAAAACTGATATCTTCCCCCAAACACAAGCACAGACAGCTTATGTTAGCTGTCTTAAGCTTCAACAGTATCTTAACCTGTGTGATTGAGAGCAGATTTCAGGCCCTGCTCTCCCGGTTCGCTATTCACTGGAGTCTTGCACAGTCTCTTTGTTACAAGCAACTGTTAGAGGCCAAGTTGCGGTTCATTCCTTCTTGTTCTCCTTGGGAGCTGAGTGATGAACTAGTGTTTTCCAAGTACACTCTTATCTGTTGAGCTGTATTAATATAGTATCACCTAGCAAATGGATTTGAAATTGCTGGGAACTTGCTCCATGGACAAAATTTTTTATACCATCAGGCAGAGAACTGTGCAAACAGCTCACTCAAAGTTACTGCGGGGATTTAATTTGCCAGGTGTATGCTTATTAAAAATCATTTTGTGATGTTCTTAGATGATGCTGAAATTAATGTATTACAATCATAAAGTAACTAACAAATAACACCCAGCACCTGGCATTGTGTAAGAAGCTCTCCTGAAACACACTTTCCCCTCTGGTTATAGCCAGAAATAAACCAACTTGAGCACTCACAGTGCAGTCCACAGTCACCAGTGCACGATGAGTGGGGGAGACTGTGCCTTTGGAGCAGGTTACTCATCCATGCAAGTTAAACCAGTGTTGTAGATGTACCCATAATGAGCTTGATATTCTGGAATTTTGCAGGTAATTGTAATGTTATTTTTTCCTGCTAAGATTTTTGTGGTACTATGTAACAAAGCAGATATTTGAGACATCATGTGAAACAATGCAAACCAACAAAATAGTGACAAAATGTTGGGGACAGTTTATTTTAAAGAAAACACTAAAAAGCATATTCTTTTGTCACGACAGAAAATTGTCCTTCATCTTTATGCGGTGTGTAGGAAAGTAGAAAGATAATGCAGCATTGAAACAGAAAGAAAATAGGTCTTTAATGAGTGCTTGATCAATGGATTAATCAACTTCCACCCCCCCCCC
>JACDJE010000033.1:2251900-2276740 GCA_016647715.1 Pavo muticus | reverse complement strand
TTTTTTTTAATAGATAGAACATGTTCTGAATTGCAGAGATTTTATTGACGTGGGTTTTAATACAAAATTCCTCTCCCTATTTTAATTTAATAAAATGAGCATCTCAGGTTTATGGTGATTAAAAACAGAACAAAACAGAAAACTTTTGTTTGGAAATCATCCTGTGTCCCCTAAGGTCAGTACATCAGGGAACAGTGCAGGCCGGGGGGTAAGGAGGAGGCCTGGTGAGAGGAACCAAACAGAGGCCCGAGTGGGTCTGGGTATGGGGCCGCAGTGGAGCTGAGGTTGGTTAGGGAACTCTGTTTGTGGCCAGGGTCCAGTGGCATAGTTTGCAGGTTGTCCCTGAGCTCCAGCAGGCAAATTTCTGGGAGGCAGGATGCTCTCAAAACTGTGATACCATGAAGCTTTTTTTTTCCACCCCAAACGGGTCATACTGTATTCTTCCCTCTCTCTCCCATCTGTGAAAATTGATTGCTGTTTCTAGATAGGTTTTTTGTTGTAAATTCAGGTTGTCCATCGGATAGGAAAAAAAAGAAAAATAAGGGGGGGAAGTTACATTTATTAGCATATTATAAATTTAATGTATTTTTAACTTCTACTCTAGAAAAAATTAGAAGACTTGAATGCGGACTGGAAGGCAATAAACCACTTAATTCTACAACTGAAGGAAAAGCCAACATTCGGAGAGCCTGCCCTTTCCTCTCCAGGTGTCTGTAAGTGTTTCATTTTATACATCTTCTAAAATTAGTTAAGTCACACAGTTAAAGTGAAAAGGGCTTGAGACAGTCTAAATTCATTGTGCATCTGTTCAAATTTCAGCTTTAGCTTGTAAATGGGAGGTGTGCTGATATGGCATTCAACTTGCTTTTTTTCCTTTCATTTTTGTGTACACAAATTTGTTTGTGAAGACAAATTTGTTTATGTATTTGATGAAATTACTGCAGTGTGGTTTTGAAATTATTACCTGCTTCGAAGTCTTGTTTCTTTATTCTATGTAGAGAAAACATTATGACTTTCTATATTCATTCATTAAGCATATATGATGAAGGAAAAAAAAAATGTTTAAATTAAAAGGTTATAATATAGGTCAAATAGATATAAATTTGTTACAACATGAAATTCTGAAAATAATTTTTATATATGATAGACCAATGAACTGGGACCGTTTCAGGACAAAGTATCCGTATTCATAGAAAAGATTGTATGGAGTTAAATGTTAAGTCTGTAGTATACACCGATGGGTGTCTTGAGTTCATGAATATGTAACAAGAGACTTGGTCTCCATTTAATTTAAACTATTTGAACAATGTTGATTTGTGTNTTTTTTTTAATAATGGTCAGTTCTGCTAAACAGTGGAAAAATACCGAGGAGGTGAATTGAAGGTGACTTAAAACTAGTGTGCTAATGAGAGTGAGCAGAAAGGCTTATGACTCAGCGTTGGGTGAAAATAGCACTATTATTATTGGGAATAGAAGCACATCATCTGCGCACTGAATGGATGATGGAACAAAAATCGCACTACAGTAGCTGTGTTCTCTCACTGTGTAGCAGCCATCTTATCATCTCTTACTCTACATTTTTAAGCAAAGAATGTAAAACAACAACAGAAAGAAGTGAGATTTTGGCTTTCTAGGTTTTTGTAACTACATTTAAAGAATAGCAAAATGAGTGCTGACACTTGCAGGGAGAACTGGTAGCACTTGCTTTGATGTTCCGTTGATGAAGGCATGAATAGTGTGAAATGATTCTGTTTAGGCCAAACTTCTGATGTAGAAGTGTACCCCGCATCTATTTCTTTTAAGTGTTTGCATCAAAGACTGAAAACTGCCTGTTTCTACCAGATCTACTGGAACACAATCAACAGGAACAAAATAACTCTTTAAATAAACATTGATGTTCCTTGATTTGCAGTTTTGACAATGATATTATAAAATGTGTCTGTAAGGAAATTAATAACTATTTGTTGAATAGTGGATATTTCATTTCTTGTCCCTCTTTAATTAGATGTTACTTTTTTCATTACATTCTGGAGTTCAATTAATCAAACCTGTGAAGTTAATTTCTGGTTCACTATCTTGTACAGTAAGTAATAAAACAGTGTACGTATACTGTCAGGGCTGCTGAATAGCTTTCTTGGTGATGTAAATTTCCTTAAGCTTCTCCCCATTTATGTTCTGCCTTTATTCTTAAGTGAGTAATTTCCAGCACTATTTGTTATTTGTATGTTCCAATACAGACTTTTCAGACCAAGTCAAAATAATTTCTACTTAAAAGGTATTTTGTGATAGCAGAAATGACTTATATTCAAATTGTGGTGTTTTTGAAAAGAAAAGAATAACATTGCGAAGTTAAACACTCAAATCTTAGAAAACGGTTAATTAAAGTTGATGCAGTGGTCTTGTTTTAGGTTGCCTAATGCAGCAGAGGGTATGGGGAGCATTCACGCCGGGAGCAGCAACTCAGTACTTAAACTCATACTTCTTGTTTAGTTTGTTCCCGTAAGCTGCACTTTTCCTGTGAAGTATTCAGTTTCTGCTGTGAAGAAAAATGGCTAATTCCCTCATAGGCTGTTTCAAGCCAGTCATCACAGTGGTGTCTAAGTGCTTCGTAAACATTGCTTTATTTTAGTTTTGCGTATGATTGCTTTGTATTTTCCAGAGAAGTGAAAGGAAGAAGGAACAAAAGTTGGGTCAAAGTAAACATATCACTAGATGCAAATATGAAAAAAAAAAAAAGCAGTTTTCTTAACTTGTGATATTAAGCACATGCATACCTTGAATTCAAACTAATTTCCCAGACAATTATGACAGAAATCTGAGGGTTTACTTGAGACTAGTTTGTGTTTCAAGCAAATAAAATATTTAATCTAAGAACATTTTCCCACATCGAATCAACTCCCGTGGAACAGCGTAATGGTCTTATCTGTGTTTACATATGGGAACTGAGGCACAGAGTGAATTTAAATGTAGCCGATAGCTTTATATATCAAATTTGAAACACTGACAGCCAGGTACTTCAACATCATGTAACTTTTTTTAATCAGAGAAATACACAAACTTCACAATTTCAGTTGCAGCTGGGATTACTGAAGTGTTCTGGAAATAAAATAGTAATACTTTCTGTTGGAGTTGCAAAAAGTATTTTTTGAAAAGTGTCTTTAAAAGCATTAATTACTTGCATGCCATTGTTCGACAACTTTGCACAGTATTTGGTTACATGAGGTATCCTTTGCCTAGCTTCCCCCTTTTTTTTTTTTTTTTTTTTTTTCCTTTCTCTGTCTTAGTTCACCACTAATCTTTCCATTCTTTTCAATAAATGACATGGAAGTCCTATGGCTTTTATTCATACTGCAGGCCTGCCCTGTCAGGAACATGTCAGGAAGTTCAAGGTGTTAGTGCAGTCATGTGCATTGGGCCTGAATTTATGTTCATCATTGACTTTATTCTGAGATTTTTGTAATCCTTTGCTGTTTATGTTTGCAAACTTTATAATGCATTCAAAACACTCCAATGAGAGTATAAATTGAACCCCCTGGCTTTCTATTAAAACATAATTGAAGTGAGGGTTGAAACTGAGATCCACTCTACTTCTCAAACACCAGCAGTTATTTTTATAACGTTAGTGACAGCCATGGACTTTTTAATTTTCATACCAGTTTTTTGTTTTTTAATTCTTATAAAAGTGTCATCTTTACGTCATTAAAGAATACAGCCCAAGTCTTTAAAGTGAACAATAGGCAGAAATATAAGTAATAATCTGATTGAAGACTCATGTGTTGAACGTGTGCTTCATTTGAAACTTGCCTAGATAAAATATTTTCTATGGAGTAGATGATTATGAATTCTGTTTGTGTTAGAATTTTTCTATGCCCTTCAGTAGGAAGTCCCACGAGTGAAGCCAACATTTATTATGTAGGGTTAAAGTTAGTCTATCTTCAAATGGGTTGATTTTGAATTTGTAACTTGTACTAGTTAACTAAATACTTGATTAGCTGTCATGTAGAATGTCCAAAATGTTTAGGCACAAAATTTGGGCTAAGGCCTTAATAACATTCTCAATTATCAGTAAACCATCCATCTTGATGTTATAGTTGACTGAAATATGAATATTTTCACACATTCACAAAGCATGCTAACAGTGATTATACTGGAACTTTGCAATATAGAACTGTAAAAATATTCTTGTTGGCACATGAAGTCCTAATATATGCTGAATCGGGAATCAAAAAATGGGATAGGACATGTGATCCTTTAAGCCCTAGCACTTTAATAATCAGACACATTCATATTAGTGAAATGAATTTCATGCTTTTGAAATGCATTTCTGTAAAGTAATCTTTACATGGATGGGAAGGGAGAGGTTACTGAGGTTACTCCTGGTGCCAGTGGTAATAGAAAGAACATAACCCCAGTCTCCTTACTAACAGCGCTCTGAATGGTTTACTCAGGAAGGGATATCTGTGGCGAAGGGATATCTGTGGCAAAGGGAAAGCTGCAGTTTCCTTCCATGGCACTCCATTTCTCCTTTCCCATCTTTCTGATTAGGAGAGTAAGTAGTGGTGTTGAGAAAGAGGATATAAGGAGTACCTTTACAACTCAGTTTCATTCACCTCAATCTTTCATTTAAAATACTACATTGCTTTTCTGTCTGAATACTCCTATGTAGTTTTAGTGCTGTCAGTGAGATTAGTTCAGGTATGAATATTATCCTCACTTTAATTGCTCTGGGACTGATATTTAAAGGAAATCAATAAATCAATAAAAGTGTTCCTCAATGCAACATATTTTAATGTTAATACTTGTCACTAAAATTCTAGAGCTTCAATTACAGCAAAATTATTGTGCTTGACGAAGTGAACATTTTAATGTGTGCATGCTAATTTATGGCAGATGCAAGATTGGATCAAACTGTAAATTTGACAGAAGAGTTTGGAACTAGCTACTCTCTTATTAGTGATGTAGATGTTGCTTCTATTTTGACATCACTGGAAACAAATCCCTGGCTCACATCCATATGAATGAAACAGCTACTCACAGTGAGGACCAATATTATATTTATAATATTCATTTCTCTTTCCTGAGTTAGTGTGAATATACAGTAAAATGAAGCCGGACTTTGACAGTATAATCTCTCAAGCTTTTAAGGGCTCTCTATGCTTGCTGCTGCTACTGAGTAGATACTGGTGCAATCATCTACATTTTAAGATCTGGAATGAGGTTCTTGGGTGTGAGCAGTAGGAAAAAAATGTTAAGGAATGTGGGAAATATGGTCATGTGTGCCGATAATCCACAAAGAAATAAAGTATGTGTGAATTGTCAAATGTTACATTTATTGTGCATACCTAACTGCTTTTTCTGTGTGGTCATCATATTCTATTATTGAAGATAATTTCTGATATTCCTGACTCTTTATTTTAAATTTAATGCAGTTTTTAAGCTACTCTTAGAAATAAAATGATTTTGTGGTACAGAGTTATATCCGTTCTCTTCTGTCCTATCAAAAAGAATTTGCACAAAACAATCTCCAGAATTTATACCAACTAATGTGTTTCTCTTCATTGATGATAGATATAAAAGAACTTTGCAGATTTAAGAGTACCTTTGGCAAAACTTAAGGCAAATTCTATAAACAATGCCTAGGGCATCAAAATGTATGCATAAGTGTGTGTACACACTTCAATTTAATGTTTCTTTTTCTTTACCCCTCTTCTACTGACCCCATCTTGTTAGATTCAAGGTACTTAAGCATCTTTCTTAATAGACAATCCTGTCTTCATTAGGGCTAGATAGTAATTTAGACTATATGTCTGATCATGACTAAGACGTAGGAGTGCTAAAAGCACCGCTGAGTGGCATTGGTATACTGGACTGCTATCACTGAATTGCAGGAGTTGGAAGGGACCTCAGGAGATCATTGAGTTCAACCCCCCTGCTAAAGCAGGTACCCTACAGTAGGTCACACAGGTGATCCAGATGGGTCTTGAATATCTCCATAGGAGGAGACTCCATAACCTCTCTGGGCAACAGTTCTCCATCACCTTTACTGTAAAGAAGTTCTTCTGCATGTTAGTATGGAACTTCCTATGTACAAGTTTTAGGCCATTACTCTTTGTGCTATCACTACACACCACCTTGAAGAGCCTGGTCTCATCCATTTGCCTCCCACCTCCCTTTAGATATTTATATACGTTAGTCAGATACTCTCTCAGTCATCTTTTCCTCAGGTGAGCAGACCCAGGTTACTCAGCCTTTCCTTGTACACTCCAAACCTTTTTATCATCTTTGTGGCCCTCCACTGGACTCTATCTAGGAGGTCCCTGTCTTTTTTGAAATGGGAAGCCCAGAATGAGGTATGTGGTAGTCTAAATGTGGCCTCACCAGGACAGAGTTGAAGTCTGGCTATCCTTTTTTTTCTTTTTTTTTTGTTTGTGTAACAAATGGTCAGGAAGCAGCTTGAAAAAGAAAAGCAGTCTTCATTTTAAGAGTTTAGAAATGCCAGCATATAATTAGCATGCTTCATCCTACTTTGCAGTCCATAGAGTGAGGAATAAAGAGGGGCTAGAAACATCGTTTTCAAGTCTAAATGCCTCTCACGGTTATCTGAGGACTGATATAATTCACATTCCAGACTTTCAGATGGGTTTTGTTTAAAAGGAGCAGCTTAGCCATTACTGCTTAAGACTGTTTATGATTCCTTGAGGTCTNTTTTTTTTAATAGATAGAACATGTTCTGAATTGCAGAGATTTTATTGACGTGGGTTTTAATACAAAATTCCTCTCCCTATTTTAATTTAATAAAATGAGCATCTCAGGTTTATGGTGATTAAAAACAGAACAAAACAGAAAACTTTTGTTTGGAAATCATCCTGTGTCCCCTAAGGTCAGTACATCAGGGAACAGTGCAGGCCGGGGGGTAAGGAGGAGGCCTGGTGAGAGGAACCAAACAGAGGCCCGAGTGGGTCTGGGTATGGGGCCGCAGTGGAGCTGAGGTTGGTTAGGGAACTCTGTTTGTGGCCAGGGTCCAGTGGCATAGTTTGCAGGTTGTCCCTGAGCTCCAGCAGGCAAATTTCTGGGAGGCAGGATGCTCTCAAAACTGTGATACCATGAAGCTTTTTTTTTCCACCCCAAACGGGTCATACTGTATTCTTCCCTCTCTCTCCCATCTGTGAAAATTGATTGCTGTTTCTAGATAGGTTTTTTGTTGTAAATTCAGGTTGTCCATCGGATAGGAAAAAAAAGAAAAATAAGGGGGGGAAGTTACATTTATTAGCATATTATAAATTTAATGTATTTTTAACTTCTACTCTAGAAAAAATTAGAAGACTTGAATGCGGACTGGAAGGCAATAAACCACTTAATTCTACAACTGAAGGAAAAGCCAACATTCGGAGAGCCTGCCCTTTCCTCTCCAGGTGTCTGTAAGTGTTTCATTTTATACATCTTCTAAAATTAGTTAAGTCACACAGTTAAAGTGAAAAGGGCTTGAGACAGTCTAAATTCATTGTGCATCTGTTCAAATTTCAGCTTTAGCTTGTAAATGGGAGGTGTGCTGATATGGCATTCAACTTGCTTTTTTTCCTTTCATTTTTGTGTACACAAATTTGTTTGTGAAGACAAATTTGTTTATGTATTTGATGAAATTACTGCAGTGTGGTTTTGAAATTATTACCTGCTTCGAAGTCTTGTTTCTTTATTCTATGTAGAGAAAACATTATGACTTTCTATATTCATTCATTAAGCATATATGATGAAGGAAAAAAAAAATGTTTAAATTAAAAGGTTATAATATAGGTCAAATAGATATAAATTTGTTACAACATGAAATTCTGAAAATAATTTTTATATATGATAGACCAATGAACTGGGACCGTTTCAGGACAAAGTATCCGTATTCATAGAAAAGATTGTATGGAGTTAAATGTTAAGTCTGTAGTATACACCGATGGGTGTCTTGAGTTCATGAATATGTAACAAGAGACTTGGTCTCCATTTAATTTAAACTATTTGAACAATGTTGATTTGTGTTTTTTTTTTTTTTTTTTTTTTTTTTTTTACATTTTCCTTACATCTCTTCGCACCTGCGGTCTTCTTTTACCTCCTTGATACGTATATTTATTTTCCTATTGCTTTGCTTTGAAATGTATTGATTAAGCTTGAGTGGAAAAGATATATAATTGAGGCACTGGGCTAAAGGCTGAGTTTCTGAAGTCAAGGTTCTTTACTTGGCAGCAAACTGTCATCTCAGTTGCTTGGAATGAAGAGTGTCTTTCACCCATGCAAGGTGCAAAGCTGCTTGGTGATCTCCTCAGATCTGGGAGAAGTGTCTTCTACTCTTAGGTTGGCTAAAACATAGGCTGTAATATGGTGACAGAATCTCCTGGGATTTGATTATTTGTAGGATGTTTATCTCTCTTGCTTTTAGCATGTTTTAATGGATAACATATGAGAAAAGCTGGTGCTGGAGAATTCTGTATCTTCTGCTAGTGACTTTCTGTGACAGCAAAGAAGAAAAATCTTTTTCTGGGAAGTAGATAATTGCCCAATTTAGGCAGGATCCAGAATATTCAGTACCAGAGGACAAATCCACCCTTTGTCAGAACTGTGTTAATTCAAGCAAAGCAGATGACTTGCTTAATGATGTGTTGAATCTTACTACATAGGAACTAAAATTTATTTTTTGCGATTTAGAACTGCCGTGGTTCTAGTGTTGATCTTTTTGATATTCTAAAAAGGGTAAATACCGCTAGTCTATTTTTTTTTAACTTGTAGCACGACAATATCCTTACTTTACAGGTTTTTGTTCAAAGGCACGCTGTAGAAATTCATTTAATGACATGGGGGAACTGAAGGAGATGTGTAATCATTTTTTTGATGTGCTAGGTCACTAAACTTGCTGTGTCAGTTTTGCATGTCAGCAGGTTATGTCAACTTCCAGTGGGAGGGAGCGTTTGTGATCTGTGAATTTGCTGTTACAAAGAAAGTGGTAATAACTGAACAACAGAGAGAAACAGCATAGTCGTTCATCAGATTCCTATATTAACTAATCTGAAGCTGAATCTGAAGCTGAAAAATTGCTAAATTACTAATTTACCTTAATGCAAGATGTAAGCCCTGACCACTAACATTTCTGAGACTCAGCAGATGAAGTTATACATGCAGAAAATGAAAGCACTAGTGTTCTCTAAAGGATTAGGCAGGAAGTAAGATTGATTTCCTTTCTAGTGCCAGGAGCACTTAAAATGTGAACCTGTGCTTGTAATGCTAACTCATAATTTTTCTTTATTTGGGTCAGTTTACTGCAATAACATCATTATAAATGTGTTATCATAAAATTGTACAGTTCAGAAGGGAGCTGTGGAAACATGTATTCTTCTTGTTCAAGGCAGGGTCAATTAGAGCAAGTTGCTCAGGGCCATGTCCTGAAGGTTTTGAAGCCAGGTTTTCCCCTCCCTGGGAGTCGTAGAGAGCAATGAAGCTGCCTCTCACCTTTCTTTTTTTTACACTGAACTACCCAAGTGTACTCATGTCATCATAGGACGTGCCCTTCTATCAGTGTTTTTGCCTTCCTCTGAAATGCACACAGTGTTCAAAGTGTGGCCACACCAATGCTAAGTATAGCATGAGAATCACTTCTGCAGTCTGTCTGTCTGTGCTGTGTTTGCGCCCCAAAATGCCATTTGCTCTCCTGACTGCTGGGACAGACTGTTGGCTGATGCTGAGCTGCTGTCACCAGCAGCCTCAGGTCCCTTTCTGCTGAGCTGCTCTCCAGCCACTTGTCTCACATTCTGTGCCTGTGTCTGGTGTCGCTCCATTCCAGGTGCGGTACCCAACATTTTCCGTTGTTGAAGGTATGATTAGTGATCAATGTGAACTGCCTGAAATAGTGCAGCTGGGGATACTCACCTCCTGTACTCAGATAAAACTGTTAAAAGCCTGAATATAGATACCCCTCTTTTGAAAGAGTCCTCCCTGATACCCTCTCCCTCCGGAATAATAACTGTATAAAATTACTGTTTTCCTTGAACTATGATGTCAGGAAAAGATATTCTCAATGAACTAAAACTGAAATTTCTCCACATCCAAACAATCTCATTTAAAAAAAATGCACAGAATAATTCTGAAAGGACTCTGTGAAGCAATGGAAGTATCTCCTGTTGATAACTTTTTGTTTGCTGGTTCTGCCTAGATTTTTGTTGATGCCTGTGTTGCTGAGACTGGGGAATGAAGATGTAATTGGCTAAGTTCTACTGCCCTGTCAGGTGTCATTTTGTCTAGTCTGGTTACAAGAACTCAGCCAGAGGGTCTTACTAAATATACCATCTGGTGGCTGTAATAGAGGGAAGGGACCCTTTGTATAATTATTTCTAGGTCTCTGTATTATGGTTTGCTTGGCAGAAGAAATACTAAAAAATGTCCATAATATCCCACAAGGCCAGTGTGCCCTCAGGCATAATGAACAAGAACTACTTTTCCTGCTAGGAAAATGTACTTAGCTGAGGGGTACGTCTAAAACATTAGCAAAGATTGACTTCTAAGACAGGATGATTCAGGAAGGAAATCACACTTACTATCTGTACATGACATTATAACATGAAATTGTGTCAACATCTCTATCTAAATAACTTGATGCATTGCTTAGCCAGCAGTTTGAAAACATTGTAAGTAGAGAAATGCAGTTTTGGAATGTGCTTTTATAGGACAAATTTTAATAGTATCTTTAGCATTCATCAGATTTCTTTTGTACTGAAGTACTACCTATGCATTTACTTAATAAGTTAAAGTTATATAGTGCTTTGTAAAACTTGGTGAATACATGGTGGAATAGTAGACATCCCTGACTTCGTTCTTGAGGAGTTCGTTTTCCCTTATTTACTTTAATTTCAAGGGAAAATTTTGTCCACTTTTATTTGGAATTATACTTGAAAATAAAATTTCTTAAATGGGTATATATTTATTCTAGGTCATGCTTTACTTGAAGTTAGTGAAACTTTAAAAACAACAGAATTAAAACAGTTTAAAATACTTGTTCAGCTAATTTTACACTTTGCATGTACGAGTAATATAACTGAGAATGGTACTTTATATTGTTACTCTTGCCATTTGTTTAATTCATTCAGTGTACTCTCTGTATAGTTTCAGTTTTTCTTTGAATTTTTAGGCAAGTTTTTTTTCATATGAAAATGCCTAATCAAGTGACATAGGAAAAGATATGACTGAGAAATGAAGAAAAATTTAAGAGTGTTAATGTCAATCACAATGGCAAAATTGCTTCAAAAATTAAGTAGAATTCAAGTTATTTTTCTTTTAAAGCTTTAAGTCAGCAGTCCTTAATTTGGAGCATTATTTTTTGTAGGTCTCTTTAAAAAGTACCATTTTCATTTTACAAGTTGTAGTTGAGTTAGAGATACATATGGCAGAGAAGCTTTATATACGTTGATAATTATAGTATATTTAAAACAAATAATAAGAGGAAGGCTGTTACTGCTTCTTGAATGCATAGAACCAAATCTGCTTGTGTGCTTTCAGTGTAATTTGCTTTGAGGCTAGGAGCTGGAGACTACAGGCACAGAGCCAAAGGTTCAGATTCCATGCATAGGGGAATAAGGCTTTTCAGAATTTAGAATGAATTAGGAAGAATGTAGAGGAGCGTTGCGTCAAGTTGAGACCATTAAAAGCAAGTTGGAGTATGTGGTTTATGAGCTGCTGTAACTTCACAAACTTCACCAAAGCAGAACTCATCATTGCTTATTAGCATATATATTCAACTGAGATGTAGCAAAAAGATTTGGAGGCACTCACCTCCTGGGTCTATTGCACTTTGAATTTTGGGTTTTGAGTTGAAAGAATGGTATTTGTGAATCTGTGGAAACTACAGATGATAGAGCTTTATTGCTTGCTTTTGCTTTTATATTTTATTTGAAAGAGTGCTTCTGAAGGCATGTCTCCTTTGGTTTGGGAATGATTAGTTTCATGGAGAAACGAGAAGCAAACAAATCCCCACCTGGACTAGACTTCATGCATTCCTAGGCTAATAAGAGCTTAAAAAACAGTTCTTTAAAAAAAAAAAAAAAAAATCACCACTGCTACTCTTCTTGTATATGTAGAGCTGTTAGGTTATTTTGGCTGAAATTCCTGTGCATTGTTTGGGATGTAACGCAGCTTAAATATCTACTAGGGTAACTAAAGGAGTAACTAAAAATATACAGTTCCTGAGATTGTATGTTTTTAAGGAAAATTGGCAACAAATAAAAGCATGTACAGAAAAATACATTCCTTGATGCAATAACATAAGGTTTAAAACTAAAATCCAGTGACTTAAACTGAAATTCTTGCAGTGCTAGTGTCTGTATTTTGTGCACCTGGAATTTTATTTTCATATTCATTGCCCAGATTAGTGTTCTGTTTTTCTATTAGTACTAAGATGGAGAGTTGTACAAACTGAGCACAGCATTAGGAAGGCTGCCCGGGTAAATCTCTGATATTATATTTGGTTAAATATTTTCAGTTGGGTTGAAGGATCTTTGAAACTGTAACTGTTGAAATATATTCATTTCATGGGCTTCAGATATGAATCATATAGCATCTCTCTTTAAAATATCAAGCCACATTTCTGCTTTCAAGAGACAATGACAAAAATATAAGGAAGAAAACAACCAGCTTTGGGCAAAAGTGCACAATGGAAACTATTTTCTTTTTTTGCAGTATTTCATAGCTGATGTGCTCTGAAGCAGCCATTGTTTATATACTGCACACAATGCTTGAGAGAACACATATGCTCTAGTTCAGAACTGTGTTTCTCAGAATTTTCAAATAATAGTCTTAAAATCATTCTAGGTTTATTGTGTACATGAATACGTAAGTGTGTGTGTATTTAGAGGGTAAATTAAAAACAAATATACAAATCAGAGAGTCTGTATTCTTTAGAGCACCTGACATAGCATAATTGAGACCAAGCATACTCACAATAATTCCTTGGGGAAGACTGAGAAATTTAGGAACCTTTCTACCTACAGTGTTTTCAGTACTAGTGCAAATGTTATTTAAAAGATACAGTGCAATAATACCATTTAAAATACTTGTGCATGTGACATGCTAGATACTTAATATTGCAGAACCATTTTCCACAGTGTTGAGCAGCTAGAAATCCACTGCATGCATCTGCCTTGAAAAGAAGTTCTATGCTGAGTTTAGAAGGCATTGCTACTGCCAGTAGTCCCTTTTAGTTAACATTAAGTTTAGGACACCAATAAACAGAATCACTACTATGTGAATAGTAATATAGAGAAATGTTATTTCCAATGATGGCCATGTTCAGAATTGTATAGTTTGTTATATTTGTTTATGCAGAATCTAAAGGAAATGTCTTTTTTTAGTATCAGTTATAATTTTGTTTAACTCTATGAAAGTTTTACCGAAACAAGGAAAAAAAGCAAAAGTGAACACGGAACAATGCAATAAGGAAGCGTCATGGAGAATACTTCGAGTTCTTGAATCGGTGCTGAGCAATAATTAGATGTAAGGGTCTTACGTCCGTTGGCCTAACAAAGATTGCTCACTCCAGTATAAAGTGGAATAGTAAAGGAATAGATCATTGTCTTCACCTTTTCTTTTAGTTGTTCTGTGCCTTTGGAGGAAGGAATAAATAATCTTTTATATAAACCATTTTAGTTTGTTTGGGTTTGTCATTTTACTTTACAGGCTTGTGCAGTAAAGATGTTCACAGTTACCAACCTGATTTGGCCCTGTTATTTGTACATCACAATATATCCACTTTCCCATTGTGTTCAAGAATGAAGTTGTCTGATTATTTCATCTGATTTTTATTTAGAAGCTTTCTCACTTCTTATACATGCCACATCTAACAGATAGCAATATGGCACAAACCTGAATCTGTTACCATTTGATTGGAGATTTTTCAAGGTCAGGACCCAGTTTCACAAGCAGTTCTATTTTTCAATACAGCTGACATCAGACACAAGCTGAAGACAGACTTGTCTAATAAACCTTTCAGATTCAATTTTCTCTCCACATATAGCTTCAGGAATCTCTGGAGGTCATTCACAGCATGTACTGCAACACCAACAGGGAGAAGTAATGAAAAGAGTCCGGATAAAAAGCTGACACTATGCCTTCAGAGCTGCGTGAATAAAAACATAATAAGCAAGTTTATAAACGCAAATCTCTGTGATTCTCAGAATTTCAGTCTTGATCTTTATAGCATATATTGATGTGAGGATTTGTTTCTGGATTATCTGACAGGTAGAAAAATACATGCCAAATATTACTTAAGCCACCAAAGCCCAATTTAAATCAAAGGAAGTAAGGTTTCCGCTTTATATTTAACATCCTATTTCAGGGGTCTCACTATAGGTTACCCTTTGAAAGTTTCTATGATAAACATCTGTAACAGTGCCATTTACAAAGGGAATATGGACTTCTGTTTTCATTTTTCAGGGCTCAACTGATTAAATAAAACTGCGGGTTACTACCCAGAGTTTTTATTATACATACGCCTATGATGAAATGTAAATAGGAAAGTGAAAACAGAAGTTGGCTGCTTCACTGTTACTAAAGACAATATGGAATCCAGATCTGCCTTTTATTTTCTACAGCAAGTTGTTGAAAGCACAGCTGTCAAGATTTATGACATAAGTAAGAGTAATGCTATCATCAGTCTTTCAAAAGACCACGTTCAGCTACTTCATTTTTGAAATATGGTCTGATGTTTTCTTCTGAGGACTGGGTTTTGCAGCATATTTTCTTTCATTTAATTTCTTGATCAATAGCAGCAGGATTACAGGAATCATTTTGATTAAACTCAACGAAATGTAAATGATACCATCTTGACAAATTCATCATCGTACTATTGACAGCTTGTACCAAGTGAGAGCAAAGAGTTAAGTTACAGATATGGTTGTTTGGTTTTTTTTTGTTGTTGTTGTTGTTTACATGGCTTATATAACATGGCTCAGGAAAAAAAATTGCTTTTTTCTAGGACAGAGTGTTCAGCACACTCTGCAGAATCCAGACCTTGCCGTTTCTGAGAAACATGGTGACTGTAGGATTTCATTTTTTTATTATTTTATTTTATTTTATTTTATTTTATTTTATTTTATTTTATTTTTTAACACTAATAGAATAAGAATTTGAACTGATTCATCCAGGAAGATACGGAAAAAGAGTTTCTTGGTAGAGTTCCAATGAAGCATAGATAACTAAATGCTAGTGTGTGCTCTTTTTTTAGGCTGAGTCTAACTCAGATTCTAGCTTTAGGTTGCACATTTTTTTTTCACGCCTTAAGCCCACTCTGTCTCTTTCGCCTGAATACTATTATTGTTTACTATTAAGATAGCATGGACTTGCAAATAACAATAATATTTCTTTTCTGTTTAATTTATATAGTATTTAGGTGTATTGACAATTTCATTATGTGAAGAATCGCCTTAATTTGCTACAATAATAGAAAGTGATAGATGCTGTTGTTTGTTAACTTATGCTTTTTAAAAGAGGAAAGCAAGCTGGCTGTTCCTTCTGAAAGGTGTAGTGTTTATTGCCACCCTGGTCATATCCCATGCAAAAATGCTTTTTGACATTCTCATGCTTCTGTGGTGACTGGTACTGCCACAGAGTTAGGTGTGCTCTACAGAGAACTAGCCAACCAAGGAGTATGCAAAAGTGCGATCACAGATCATGAGCAGACTGGAAGCTTCAGGGAATGAGAAGCAAAGCTCTTAATTGCTTTCAACATTTCTGCTCTACTCAAGGGGTGTGAGATGATGAAAGAAGCAAGACTTGTTCCTTAATCTTTGGAGATTTAAAATGAGGAAAAGATGGCTAATGGTAATCTTTTGTGCTTCTCCAGCTTGAAAATTCTTTAGATTTGTTTATATGAAACTTGTTGATGAAACATCAGACTGCTTTCTTCATTTTTGTCAGTACAGAAAAGCAAGAAGCCGTGATGGAGATAAGCAGATAGACATCTGCAGTGCTGATATTTACTTCAACAATAGATTAGTCAGAGGACGCTTAAGTTCTCAAAGGCATTTTTTTTTTCCTAAGGTCAAACTAAAATAGCTGGAAGAGCAATCAAGTCTAGTTTGACCTGAGAAGTATCGTGTTTTCACAGAATAGATTTATACGTGTTTCACAAAATAATACTAGGCAAGATATTTTAACATTTCTGATGAAGAGGAAAGAAGAGAGGGTGCTAGCAGTGATTTAAGGAATTGCTTTGTAAAAAAGAATTACTGAAGACATTGTGTTCTTTAGCTTTTGGTAACTGCAGGATTTTTCTCTCTAAGAAGAAGAGTAAATTAGGAAATTTTTGAATGAATACTGTAATGGTTTCTTATTAACTAATACCTAAGCTGTTTATTTCAAACCTTCAGAGCTGTTTTGATCATTTTCTCAACTGCATGTGAGTTAAAATTCCATCAGAACTTCGGTATTCCTAAGGGACCACTCCGTATCTAATGTACTTTAGTTTTTTTCTTTCTTTCTTTCTTTCTTTTTAACACTTTTTTCTTTCCTTTTGGCTAAGTTAGCAGTTTATACCTGTTAAGTCAATTTGTAGATCTTCCAAAATTGGAAGAGGTGATTTCATGGAGCTGCTTGCAAACTATATTTTTCCTTGTATCAAAGAACTAGCTGTTAAAGTTCAGTTACTTGATAATAGTTGTATACTGGAAATGTAAACTGTTGTCATACAGATTGACATCCAATTGAAAGCTGCATACTGAATCAAGGAATTTTTTACTTTTGCCAACAAAAGAAATGCTGAGAGTTCCATGCATCATTTGTGACAGATTAGTCATAATATTTTTTATAATGCAAATATGTGACAGTACTTGATGGACTCCTGTAGTACAAAGTGTTCATTTTCTTGAAAAGCTTCTGTAAAATCTGCAAAAACTGCTTACTAAGAAGACTCCTACCCTTTGGAGAAAAAAAAGGTTTCTGTAGGGGTACAAATAATGCTGCATTAAAAAAAAAAAAGTCTCTTCAAACTTCCTAGAAAAGGTGATGTGTGTTACTAGATGTTGGGAAACTGAATTGGGAATGAAAGAATGAATTACTGAAAACATACAGGGGATAAAAATAAATAAGCAAAAAAAGAAATTACATCTCACTATTAAAATATGAATTTAAATAATGGCGGAATTAAGCAATAATGTTAATAAAATAAAAATAAAATTGCCTATCGACAGTGTCTTAATATTACTAATATTAAGAATCCTTGTGTTGATTCTATCTACTTCTTCAGAAGATCTAAAACCAGGCCGCAGCATTTTAATCAATACTTCCTTTGTTTCAAAATTTTAAAGGGCCCACAGGATAAATTTAATCTTAAAAATTCAAATATGGAAGTAGTCCTTGCAGGGCAAATAGCAGCTCCATTGACTACTTTTAGATAAAGAGATTAATACTACATTTCTAGTACCACATATCTCTGTGGGACCTAAAGTGCTGCTGCAGTACAACATTTTCAGTGTTTTTGTTGCCCACAAAAATGACTTTTGTATAAGGACTTCCCGAGGTTTCCTTTTGAAAGTCTCATGAAAAGGATTATGCAAACATTCCATGTTTGCTTAAGAAGAAAGAACGTGTCATCCTAAAACATAAAGATTAATATGCATTAAATGCTCTTAACTGGTTGTTTTCTGTTGTTGCTGTTGTTGTTGTTTTCAGATGTAAAACTCTTTATACAAGATTAATGTATTTTTTTAACAGGGCACCATGAATGAATGTATGTAGGAAAGTGGTCAAAAGCTTGCATTTAGCTTTTGAAGAAAGTGAAATGTTTTATCCAAAAATTCCATAGGATAATCCACTCCGTGTTTCAACTAATAAAAACAAGGGTTGCCTCCTGTTCTCTTCGGTTGGCCCATGACATCAGGGGCAGATACTGGTGGTGTGGCAGTAAAGGTTGAACCTTCCTGTCAATATCCCGTAACATTTTGTTGCTGTGGGACAGATGGAAGCAGAGGGGCAGTCTGGCACAACGGCATCTGACATGGAAGTGTGAGTGAAACAAAGGCGTGTCACTGAATTCCTCCATGCAGAAAAAATGGCACTCACTGACATTCATCAACACTTGCTGAACATTTGTGGAGACCAAGCAGTGAATGTGAGTACAGTGAGGCAGTGGATGGTGAGCTTCAGCAGTGGCAACAGCAACAGTGGGTCACCTCTGCTGGTACAGATTGTTATGAACAGAGCATGCAAGCTCTTGTTTTTTGCTGGTGAAAAGGCATAGCTCATGATGGAGACTATGTGAATAGCGTATTGTAGCTGAAAATTTTCTTCATCAAGTACTGTTATTGTGCTCTTTGTATTGGTTGTAGTTTTATGGAAAAATGTAGAAGGCATTACTTTCTGAGCAACTTATGTATATGAATAATTTAAGATGCAGTATGACTTAGCTCCGTACAAACTGCTATATACAATCAGGTTCAACAGCCTCTCTGGTCAAGCGTGAAATCTTCACAAGGAAGAATTCACCAAACAAGAAACTAAAAGTATCAAAAGAGGATTTTAGTTATATATGTAATAAGAGGTAATAATTTTTAGATATTACTTCTTCATTTTAATTGAATATCTGAATTTCCTGTTTCAGTAAGTTTTCCTTCTTTGCCTTGGAGAACATGTTACATGACCTTAAGGGAAAGACTCAAATCAATAATGAGAGTAGAGAATTTAGGGCACAGGCAAGCCAGAAAGCAATTTTTTGTCTCAGCTGTGAGTTTCCTGGTACTTCATATCACAGTTAGGGTGTAAGAAAGTATTGTTTGGGGGAAAAAAGCACAAACATTTCTTCTTATTATTTTTGCTTTTGTTATAGTAAATGATTATTCTTAACATACTTCCAATTTATGTTGTTTCAGTATCTCAATATTTGAGTCAACTTCTGTATTTGTAATCAAAATGTTGGCAGAGTCAAGAAATAATTATTTTTACTGTCGTGGAAATATTGTTGGTAATTCAGATATTTCTTCAGGTAACCTTTAAGCTACTGATCAGAAAGAAGAATGAAACAGTTCTATTTGATACACAGTTTTTAAAAGGAATAGATTATGTTTATGAGAGAATGATATTTTTTTATCTCAATATTTTAATGAGCATCCAGTGGTGGAATGGTGGAACTTTAGAATATAGTTTTCACCTAACTTTTAGAATATGTGTTAGTAGTTAAATTAGCCTTGATAATGTAATCAGTGACACATCTTAAATTGAATGTAGAGCCATCGTTTAGCTACTGCATGAAAGGTTGCAGTGGTACCTTTTTTTAGTTTCAGTATATGCTTTAATTCTTACACTTGTTCATACCCTAGCCTTTCACTTTTCAATTTTTAGTGGACCCATCAATCATGTTGAATTTTGCCTAAGGAAAGCTTCACAGGAAATGCCACAAAAACATCTGTTACTAAAAAGAGACCGATCAGCTCATCTTTAAGAAAGGGTTGGATGGAACTATAGATCAGGCAGATCAGGAGTCAATAATGATAGCTCAGTTTACAAATACATATTACAGCCTTTAATTGGCTTTATACTACCTGTCTCTGCTTGAGTCACAGTGGATAGAGTAGTACAGACTTAAAGCTTTTGCCACAACACATAGAACAGTCTTTTGGATGTTTCCAAACACTGTGCCTCAATTATTTCCGTGTATTGTCTTCAGTCTTAGCTGCTCCATTCGCAAAGCATTCTCTTCTGTTTCTAATTTGACTAAGAGACTTTTTGAACCTGAACATATAGCTGTACAGAATTGTTTGGTTTGGAAGGTGCCTCCAGAGGTCACTTGGTTAGATTCCTTACTGAAGCAGGGATGCTCAGAGCAGGTCCATGTCTTGGCGACTTTTAATGATCTCCAAGGAGGGAGAATCCACTGTCTCTCTGGGCAGTCTGCTCAATCACCTGCACAATGAAATTGTGTTTTCTAATATTCAGGTAGAACCTCCTTTCAGTTTATTCTCCAGTTTACTTCTTGCCCTGTCACTAGAAATCACTGAAAGAGCCTGGTTTTGTTTTCTTTACATCCTTCTTTCAAATATTTACATACATTGGTAAGATCCCCTGAGCTAGGGTCTAAGCAGTCCCAGATATCTCAGCCTTTCCTCACACCTTTTTTTTCCTCGTACTTAACTTTCTATTAAAAAAAATAAGGCTTTGGTGTCATTTATTAATTTCATAGTAATAACATATTATATACTGTAACTTCTGTGATGAGTTTTATTTCATTAAACGTAGGAATGCACATTCATTTATAAATAATTTTCTTTCTTCCTAAAAGTTTTTAACCTTGGCTTTCTACTTCCATTTGAATGTCTTAAGAACTATGGAGGTTTTAGTTTTGGTCTCTCTTTCCATCCCAATACATAGGCTATTATAGATCTATGCTTTAACTAACCACACATAAACCATCAGCTTCTTTTTTCACATGTATTGATCTAAATTGTTTGTAGTGATAAAGACTTTTTTAGGGGCAATCAAGAACTTTTTTATTGCATTTTAAACTGTTGTCAAAAGCAAAATGTAAATATATATTTTTAATGTATTATAAATTTGATGTCAATAGAAGGTAATGTGAATGTTACCTAAGTTTTCATAAAATTATATACTGAGTGTCATCTGTCAATATTCTTAAATTAAAACTTTTATCAATGAAATATCCATTACTAAATCATTTTTTTCCTAGTAATTTTTTGGGAAAATATTCAAGGCTAAGACAATCAGACATATTTTTAATTATTAATTAACAGAAAAAGGATCATTTCAAAACATGGGGTTTTTTTTGTTTTTGTTTTTGTTTTTTTTCCTATAGAGGCTGATTAAAATGTTACAAAAATGTTAGCATTGAGAGACAATGCTGTAAGGGTAAGTATTTTCCACATTTAGAGCAGTGGGTGGAATTTTGTTGGCAGTGTTTTTTTGGTCAATATAGAGAACTTTACTCTGTGTTTAGACCAGCAGAAAAATCCTGCCTTTGCTCTACATTTTTTTAAAGCATTGATATTAGCTATTTTCATAAATTTGAACTGTCTTGCCCACTGTTTTTCTATTACTTATCTTTCAGAACTCCTCTGTGACCCAGAATACTTGGCAGGTAGCAGTAGCTCACTCTGCAAAGGTGTCATTGGCAGAGAACACCTTGTGTGGAGAGGTTGTATCGCAAGGGAGAGCCCAGTGTTCTCATAACTTTGCCTTCTTAACTTTGGAGGACAAAGATGAGATTATTCATTTATCACTGGGACAAGTGTAAGGAATAAATCAGCCTCAGAGCCACCTTCCCAGGCCTCTCTAAGGGAAGTCTGCCTGGAGTTTAAGAATATGATTGTGGGTTCTTAAACCGAGCAGAAAATTGACTGTAATGACACAGAATAAAAATATATATATATATATATTAAAGGAATCACCTTTAGAAGGCGATATATTTTAACTCGTGTTATGGTGGAATCAAGTTTTTCCTAATCAGGTTCACATCAAAAGTGCTGGTAAGATGGCACTGAGCCTTTCTGTGGAATACACAAAACCTTTGCTGCCTGGTGTGTTTCCTCCGAATCAGTGAACTGGGGTGTTTGGCCAGCCACTAGAGAAGGTGATATTGCTTGTGATAAAACAACTAATTAATTAATACGTTTTCTGTGAGTATGTCAAATGTATTCTTTTTCTATTTTCCTGGGAGTAAAATGCATCTGAGTTTAGTAGGTCTGTGTTACTGTTACTCATTGTCTAAAGGATTTAGGGCTGGCCTCTGCCTCACTTGATATTCCTAACTGTGGAAATAAGTCCTGAGGATAGAGATGAAAATTGCTTGAAAATCTACATCCAGTTGCTGTGTTATTTCTTCTTTGTCAAAAAGGTTTGACCTGGTCACTCTGAAAGTAATGCCTATTTATTTCCACCGAAACTACAACAAAGAGTGCAATGACAGTATTTGATGGAGTAAATTCTCAGCTACAAAAAAAACCCCTATTTTTCAACATAGTCACCACCAGTAACTATGCATTTTAGCCACCAATGAACAAGAGCTTTCATGTCATGCTAGTAAAAATCTGCATGGTAATTCGTAATGTGGACTGTCTTTCATGTTGCTGTCACCACTGCTGAAATGCACCACTTGCTGCTTCACTACACTCACATCCACTACTTGGTTTCCATCAATGTTCAGCAAGCATCAATAAATGTCAGTAGGTGACATTTTCTCCTCACAGAGAGGTTCAGTGACACACCTTTGGTTCATCCACACCACCACATCAGACTCATTGTGTCAGACTGCCCCTCTGCTGCCATCTGTCACACAGCAATGACACGTCACGGAATATTGGTGGGAAGGTTCAACCTCTAGTGCCATATCACCAATACCTGCTTCTGGCTTTGTGGGCCAATATAATAAAATGGGAGGGATTATAGCCCTCATAGTTATCTTGTGTAATTAAAACTGCAACATTACTTAAAACACTCAGAAGAATGGTTAGGAATACTGTGATTCAGCTCCAGTTAAATACTTCACCTTGTGAAGGGATGTTGGAAGTGGTTTGAAGTTTTTGGGAGTATTGTCCTTCATACTGTCCATTCTGTTCCTGTTCATTAGCGAAATAGATTTTGATTTGTTCAAAGCTGTCAGTCTGACGCTCTCTTGAAACACATCACTGAAATAAGCAGAACAAATTAGAAAAAACACTTTCCCACAGTTGACTTAATTCTACTTTTATTTCTGCGTTTCATATTCAATTTCATGCCACATTTTTATTACTTCCTTTCTTGATGTTTAGCATTGCAGATTATTTACAAGAAGCACAGAATACCCATATTCTCTCAACTTTCATCCAATGTATTTCAAGGCTCAAGAACAAGTTGAAAATCACACCTACTTATTGTACCTAAAGTACTGGAATACCTGGAGTATTGCTAGATTGGTTTTGGACTTCATGTTAAGTATTTCAGTTCTGTGCTTTATTTTGCTCCTATTACCATTCTACGTTGTCTCCATCTTTATTAGATAGTAGAAGGCGTTAACAAGGAGTTAAAGGTAAAGCTACAGATTGATGTCGTTTAATGTCCTTATTTCTAATTGTTGTTTTGTGGTTTACTGTGTCACAGGAATGAACTGATACAACTGTTAAATAAATTGAAAGATCAAGTCCTTGATCACGTTTCTAGTGTGATACAGTAGGATAGGATTTGTTACCTGGATATTTGAAAGTAATGATTTGATTCTATTTTATCCCCTTTGAGTCACAGAAATCGTCAGTGCAGTTCTGGATAAATTTCTTCAGAATAAGATCTGTTGCTATGTATTGTATGATTAGTGTTGATTTATATTTCTCTATTAATTTTAATGAATTATTTATACTCTTCCGTTGAATGAATCATGTCATATCTGTGCAAGCATAAAAGAAAGGACATACGTACTATTTCTAGTGGTATTTTTGTTCTCAGAGAGGGTAATGTCAGAAGAGAAACATACTGTGCAACCGCATTCTTAAGGTAATTGCTATAAGTAATTTGATAATTCAGAAGTTTTACCTGCTAAGTCAAAATGGAGCAGGTTATTACCTTACTCAGTAGTGATAGATAATGCATCTTGAAACTTTTAAGTAAGATATTATAGTGGTCAGTGCCTCAGTGCCCTTCTGTTAGTACCTTACAGTCCTTACTACAGTATTTCAAATTTCTTGGTGCAAAATAAGTACCTCAAAATTATAAGAAAAAATTAACCCAAAGTCAGAGCAGTGAAAACATGTACTAGTATGTTAGGAGTAGTCTCTTCTGGAATAACTGCCATTCAAAGGAAGAAAGGTGTGTGTGTTTATATCTATCTATCTATCTGTATATACACACATATATATGGATATATATTAGCAAACTCTAAGTGTATTCTGAGGCCAAAATATCTAAGAAGCTAAGAGATATCAGGCTGTCTTATCTGACAGCCTGCGTCTACTTAGAAAGTTTTTCTTTGATCTTCCTGAAATACTAGTGAGAATAGGAACTTCTTCTGAGATAAGACAACTATGTAACTATGTAAATGCCAAACTAAGCAAATGTTGTCATTTTCTATGAGCCTAAGAGCCTCTGGAGACACAGAGGAAGTACAAGGCCTTTATGTGAATATGTGGCCAGATGGAAGTGGACCCAAGCATTCATCCCTTGGTAGAGACTGGAAATTAACACTTAGGCATGCTTTTAACACTTAGCTGTTTTTGTAAAGTTCTAGAATTAAACACTTGGCTATGTTTTTCAGTAATTGTATGTATCTTGACTATGATGTGGAATGGCTTGGTGCAAATCGCAAGACTTTTTCTGAATCAGTGTGACCTACAGTATTATGGAGTTCATGTGGGAAGAGGGTGAAATCAGATGGCGTTTTGGAGTTGTTACAGGAAATCATGACTGATGTGTGGAGTTGAAATCCCATACAGGAGTGAGAGAATAGAGAAAATCCTGTGAATTTATGTCTTGATTGTATAGTAGTGTTCAACAGATTGTTGGTAGCCAACCCAGAGAGAGGAAGGCACAAAGACATTTATTATCTGAGGGTAATAAATGATATTCTTCAAAGACAGACTTGCTTAAAGCCTTCTCTGCCATTTTCTTCACCCACTGAACAAAGATATTCAATAGCTTTCTGATTGTAAACATTAAAAGAGTACAACCAAAGCAGTGTGGGTAAACTGCATGCACTATATTTGCAGAAGTACTCTACATGTGAGGATATTAGCTATTATTTCTTGGCCCTTTTTGAACTCACCTTATTTCTGGGTAGAGCAATGAAAGCAAAGAGAGAATATTTTGTTCTTTTTTTTTTTTTTTTTTTTTTTTTTTTTTTTTTTTTTTTTT